>JAXQQM020078072.1:0-14717 GCA_034641835.2 Pinus albicaulis
TGTTAGGAATCTGTAATTTATTAGCAAGATTGGCAGAGTCCAATTATAGAAACAACATCGTTTCAACCAACTTTGGGATTCTAGGATCTAGCCCTCCTGAATCCGGAGAGGGATCTCTCCAATAAGTGCAAATATGGATTTGTCTTTGAATTTTGGGGTAATAATATTAGGCTAGTTATGACAGCCAAGGGTTTTGTTTTGTTTTTGGATGGTTGAACATAATTGCTATTTAGAGGTGAAAAGTCCCAAATGCAAAAGGTTCAAAGGTAAGAAGTTGCAAGCAAAAGAGTAAGCTTTGATCAAGAAGAAAGATGAAGGCAGGTTTTCAGTCCATTGGGCTATGGAGTCATAAGAGGATTTAATTGAAACAATCAGGTTCAAGAGTGATCTATGGGGCAAGTCATTTATGCCTAAGGATCTCTTTAAGGTTTGATTTATGGAATGGAGTGATACATCAAGAAGGGGAAAATAAACAGATGCAGAACAAAGAGCAGCCCAAGATCTTGTAAGTACTTTGAAACTAGCCAGCCTTTGACCAGGCACTTAAGAAAAACATGAAAGAAAACTAGGATCTGGTAAGTACTTTGAAACTAGCCAACCTTTGATACATTTCCAATAGAAAACATATAAAAAACAAAGGGAAACTCGAAGGCAGCTTTTGGAGAAGAAACTAGCGAGCCGGGCTCACCACAAATCCTCTCCTAGCTCTTCTTTACTTAGTTACTTCCAATACAATCACATAGATAACACAAAATGGCCTAAGATCTGGTAAGTACTTTGAAACTATCCAGCTTTTAACACATTCTAAGGGAAACAATCAAACAGCTATGCAAACAAGACTTGGACCAGGGCTCACCATATCTTCCTCAGTTCATCTTCACACAACATATACTGAAAGTAACATTCAAAAATAATATTCAGCTAAGACAATAAGATGAGGGAACGCCAGCATTCCTCTGCTTAAACTAAATTAAATCATTTCCAAATAACACAGTTGAAAGAAAACATTTAAATAAAGATTTCTCAGCCAGAGAAAAGGCTACTGGTATGCAGTAGGTCCTAACACTGTTTAAACTGTTCTTTGCAGGGGAATATGAAACAAGATGAAAACAGAAACAAAATCACAAGTTACAATGAGAATAACATCACCGTCAACATAGACCAGGATCCCATAAATCAACTTGTATTGATGCTCCAAACCGGTTACAATCTTCAAGTCCAGTGTTCTAATTCATATTTCTTTCACAACCTAACTTATCTGTTACAAGCAAAGCTCCAAGAGCCAGTGAATCACTATTTACAATCAGAAGTCTTCAACTCAGTTACATTACAATGCTTCAGCAATTACATCAACAACCAACCCCTCACTGATCTTCTATTCAAGTATTTATAGAATGATGAGGAGGTGAGATCTGATAAAAGATCTCAAATACAATTAATGCAGGGTTAATGTTTCCTTGGCTCTTGGGGGGCTCAACGAAGAAACTGTACAGGTGTTTCACTGCATTAACTGGTTTACATCTATGATTTAAGCTCGGTGAGAGATTTTGTTGACCTTTGAGGCTCTGTGCAATACTAGGGTTACTCTGCCGACATCCCTTCATTAAATTCCTGGCAAAATTTACCCTTTGGTGATGATGTGAGGCAAATAATTGATTCTGAGCAATAACTTCGGCCCTTGATTGAATAATTTTGAGGAACAGGTGGCTCTGTGGTGGTTGAGGAATCAATTTTCCTGAAATGCGGCGGTGGAGAGTTTCTGTCTGACAAAAACACTTTAGGTTTTCCTTTAAACTGTGTTTTAGATTGGGGATTAGGAGTTTGATAACTATCTTAGCCATAATCCCTGCTGATCTGTCCATTAATCTCCTGCTCCGGTTCATCCCGGTCTTCGACACTGATAATATTCAACTGTGCCTGTTTCATAGTTTTCTCGCTATCGTGCAGGGCTGTGCAGAGTTTGTAAGGAATCAATGCCTAAGAAAATATCGACGAGACATGCATTTCAACCCTGTTGATGATTTCCGTGGATGAATCGAAGATGTGAGGGTCGTCACCCTCCCTCCCTGAATCTTCCTTGGAAACCATGAACAAATGATTTAATCCCTGCAAAATACAAACGAAACGTTATAAAATCCATGCATTTATCGGTTAACTGCTGCAGAGGCATATGGAGGGAGCGTAGCTGTCGGATGGCATCATCCGGTGGTCAGGATTGATCAGGGAAGATTATAGAATAGGTGGAAGAAGATCAAATTTAAGCCATCGATCGCGCGTGATCGACGGTCAGGAGCGGACGCTCGAAAGTCAAACGGAGGGATCGTTGTCTGGGCAACAGAATCGGGCGATGCAATATGGGCCGTCGATCTGCAGATCAGATCGACGGCGGGGATGCGATTTCCGCTGCACGGAGACCTGAGTTATCGCGCGGGCAGTTCGGTTAAACATCGGATACTTTAGGCGATCAACAACCGTTGGATTAGTGGGCCCAGATCGGACGGCGGATATTCATTTCGCTGGGCGTCCATGGTCTGGACCATAACGTGCGGGGGACGATAATTACGTGGCGGTTTTCAAACAGTGCATGGGACGCGTGTCAGGCGGGGTATGGAATCGCTGGTCGTTGGGTTAAAACCGCCTTTGCCCGATAAGCATGCGAAAAATACCGCCGGGTTTGAGAAAATGGTGCAGGGACGGCGGGGACCACATGGATGGCATGCTCCGCTCCGTTGATCTGCGGAGCAGATCAACGGTCACGATCGCTCCAAAATTTACATGGCGGAAAACTTTGGAAATAAAATTTAAAACCGAAAAGTACGATTTACAAAGGTTTTTAAGGTTTTGGGCGGAGAAAATCAAATTGAAAGGATAGCGCCCGACGGCCTTGGAAGTCGGTTCTGGCGCTCGGGCGTATGGAGGAAAATGGGTTAAAGGCTTAGCCCGAGGGGGCTTAAGCCTTAAATATAGGAAATATGCATTTTTTATGGCTTTTCAATGTTTTTCCAAAGGAAATGGAGGGATAGAAAAAAAGGTTAGTTTGGGAGAATAGGGAGGGAAAAAAGGGGCTGCAGCAGTATTTGACTTTGGATTTTTTTTGTAGGAACTCAGAGGTTTTCAGGATGGAAACAACAATATGGGATCTAGACAGAGGCATGAGGCCTTCAAGAGTCTTCAAGAGCTAACAGTTTTTTGATAGGGAAAAATTGTTCCTTGAAGGCTCAAAACAAATTTAGCCACCTTTGGTATAATCAAATTTTACAGGTGGCTAACAGTGGCTCCACTTGGGGATGGTGCCTTCTTGAAGGCATCAATAATTCAGACTTGATTTCTATGGGAAGCTGACTTGTGCCTGAACCTTTGGGTTGCTCTTATTTTGCTGGATGATCTTGCTTTGCTCTGAAAAATAGTATCAGTCATGAAATAATAATAGACTTTATCAATACAACTTTCTACCTACCCAATCCTACTGATCTAACATTTTTTCTTCATCAGAGTGCACTTGGATTGGCAAACTCTTTTCACACATTTTATTCTTTTGAAAGCATAAAAACTAATATAATTCTACTCCTTATTTCTCCCTGAACTCAGATTAAACAGTTGAGCTCAGATATTCCTCTACCTAGTCTATTGTCTGTTGGGATTAAATTGTCCAACAGACTTTCATTTTCTAAATTTTACAACAGAAATTTAAAAACAGTCAAGTCGAGATTAAGCTGTTTGACTTGCTGTGATCTATGGCATGAAAACAAGCTGCACATAGATTATTATTTGCAGAAAATTAAAATCAAAATGGAAGGCTTAAGAACTGAAAGTCTCTCATCATGGCTTTCACTTTTCTCCACAGCTCTGTTTTTTGCTTTTGTTTGAGTTGTCTCTTCCTTGTTCTCTGATTCAGATTTTGGGAAAATTAGAACCAGCTCTTCTCTTTTTGACTCAGAAGATAAAACAATTTTGAGTCATCTCTCTTTTGGAAACTTTGTTTCAGATTTTTAGTTTGTTTGAACCTTCATTTCTATCCTAATCTATCTACTAATAAGCCAAGGTTGAACAGTTTGGCGAATTGAATCCACTATCCTATCAGCAGAAATATTTAAAACTAGTTAGTCAAGATTAAACAGTTTGACTAACTAGAAGTGTGTTTTTGAGGAGTGGCATTTGAGCTTGCACACTTTCAGATTTATTTCTCTTTTTGGCATGGGGCTTTGCCTTCTTTCTTTTTTTTTAATTATTTTTGCCCTCTTTTCTTCCTTTTCTTTGTTTTTGTATTTTTTGATGTTTTATAACTTCGAATGCAATTATGGATGGAATATTCACAATGGAAAAAGATAAAAAGACTTCAAAACATAAAATGGATCAAGAGAAGTAATGCTTAAGCATCCTGCCATTGACAGGACGCCCAAACAAAACTGTTCCATCCAGTTCTTGTAAGAAGAAAGCATTATTACCAGCAACTGAATGAATAGAGTAAGGGCCAAGCCATAGATTGTCAAATTTTCCATGCTTGCCCTTTTCTTCCCTCCTAGATTCCCACTTTAAAAATTTATCCCCAATTTTGAAATTGATGGCCTTTGTTCTTCTGTTAAACAACTTTTTGATGTTGTCCTGTTTCTGCAATGCTTTGTTATACACTTCCTCCCTGGTTTGCTGAAGATGAATGGTCTGATTTATTCTTCTGATCATGTCATTATCTTCAGTCTGCAATTCTTGGATCAAATTCATAATCGGTACACCAAGGCTGTTAGGAAAAATTGCATCTATACCATACACTAGCTGGAAAGGTGACATACCAATAGATTTCTTCAAAGTTAATTTGTCAGCCCAAAGTGCATGGACCAGCTTTGTGTGCTAAGACTTTTTGTTGTCCTCCAATAGTTTCTTGATATGTTCACTAAGCTTTTGTTGGAGGATTCTGCAAGTCGATTACCTTGAGGGTAGTAGGCTATGGAATGCCCCAATGTTATCTGATATTTATGACAGAAGTCAACCATCCTTTTTTATCCAAATGCTACTGCATTATCAATAATAATTTTGGTAGGACAACCAAATCTGGAGAGAATGTTAGTCTCCATAAATTTTATGATGACTGAATCATTGGCCTGCCTACAAGGAATGGCTTCTATCCACTTAGTGAAATAGTCTGTGGCAGTGAGAATCCACCTATGCTGGGCAGAAGATGGTGGATGGATTTCTCCTATGAAGTCAAGTCCTACGTTGAAAAGGAGCTTCAACAGCATCGGGTGCAAGAGTGTAGGTAAGGCTTTTTTCCCCTCAAATGCTGGCACTTGGTATTTATGACAAGTAATGATCATCTTGTATATCAGAAAAAGAGTAGGCCAATAGAAACCGCCTCTCAAAATTCTTGTCAAGCCGTTGACTTCCAAAAGACAAATGACCCCACACTCCTGCGGAATTCCCGCTTAACCTTCTCTCGATCAAACTTCAGTAACATTTAAGCAATAGACCACTTGCATTTTTCCAATAAAGACATCTATCTACAATGCAATAGTTTACTGCTTTCAGCTTCAAGAACCTTGCCTTTGTTTTTGTCAAACCAGGAGGTGTATTTAAATTGAGAAAAACATAAACAATATCAGCATACCAAGGAGAATTCATAAAATGGTCTTCAACAATGGGAGTTGAGAGTTCTTCTTGGTCATCTAAAGCATTAATCATATGAATATCAAGAACTTCAAAATTTGATTCAGCCATTAATCTAGCCAGACCTTGGCCTTTGATGAGCTTAGTGGGTTTTATCTCTAAATCATATTCAAGGATGATAGCAATCCACTTACCTCTCTTACCATCTGGGTCCTGTGTTAGAATGTCTTTAACGACTGAATTTGGGACAAAGGCAATAATGTGTGAGTGAAGAATGTATACCCTGAAGTCTTTCAAAGCTTTAACCAAGGAAAAAGCTTGTTTCTCCATGATGTTATACTTCAAAGGGGCATCCCTCAATGCCTTACTAAAGAATGCAATAGGCTTCTCTTGTCCTTGTGGATTTTTCTGTAAAAGGACAGCAGCTATGGTATGTTCTGATGCAAATGAGAAGATATAATTTTTTTTTGAAAAATCAGGACTTATCAGAACCGGTGTTTTGGTTAATGCTTGTTTCACCAGCTCAAAGGATGTCTTTGCTTCCAAGGTCCATTTTACCCCTTGCTCTTTCTTCAACATGTTTTTGATATTCCTAAGGAGCTCAGCTAAGTTAGGGATGAACCTTCTCAAAAAGCTAATATTTTCAATGAAAGATTGCAATTTCAAGGATGAGAGATTTGCAATAAGGCCTCAATCCTCTTTGGATCTATCTTTATACCCTCCTCAGAAATGATGTGCCCAAGAAGTTTACCTTCCTTGAGACCGAATAGTGTCTTCTTAGGGTTTAAGGATATTCCAAACTTTCTGCATTTCTCAAAAAAATTTCTCGTGCTCTTCATCTGTTTTTTAAAACACAGTGACATCATCAAGATAGATAATGATGAAGAACCCCAATTCTTCCGAGAATGCTATGTCCATGGCTCTCTGAAAGGTTGCTCCAACATTCATTAGACCAAAAGGCATTTTCACATACATGAAAGTGCCCCATGGTGTAGTAAAAGTTGTCTTTAATTGATCAGCAGGGTGAACTAAGATCTGATTATACCCTGAATAGCCATCAAGCAAAGAAATTCTTTTAGACCCTACCACCCCTTGCAAAATATGATCCATTTTTGGTAAAGGGTAGTTGTCTTTCAATGAAGCTTTGTTTAAATCTCTAAATTCTATACAAAGCCTGATTTCTCCAGTCTTCTTCCTAACAGACACCAGATTAGATACCCACTCAGAATATCTAATAGGGACAATAATACCAGTTTCATACATCTTCATGATTTCCTTCTTAACCAAAGGCAACTGTACAAGGTTTATTCTGCGCAGTTTCTGTTTGAATGGTTTTTGGTTTTCTTTAAGGGGGATTTTGTGTTGTATTATTTCAGTGTCATAGGACTTAAGATCTTCATAACTCCATGCAAAAACATCAGAAAATTCTTTAAACAGCTCTATGTATTTGAGTTTAATGTGAGCTGGCAAAGTTTTGGACAGTTTGACCATTTTCGATTTTTCCTCACTGCCTATGTTGCACTCTTCCACTTCAGTCTCTACAGGTTCCAGTTTAGGTTTTTTGGCCACATCATTAAGATCAAACAACTCTTCTAAAGGTGCTAGACCACTTGGCAAACTTTCATCTTTAGAATGCAGAGTTTCTAACTCTTCTGTTTCTAATTCTGCACTCGATTCTGTTTGGTGTCTATGTTTGCTAGTCTGAAGGTTGATATTGGCAAGTTCAGGAGAATGTTCTTCTTCACCAAGAAAATTTTCTTCACTGCAGTCTGTATCATAGTCTGAATCTGAACTATGCAGTTCAAATTCATTTCTGAATTGTATGAAGTCTTCTATTTGTTTATCTCCATCAAACACCTACCAATATTTTTTATTATCAGGCACAGCTGGTCTAAATTTCATCTGAGTTGAGCAATCTTCAGTGTCATAGGGCATTAGACATGTCCTAGCTGCAAAGGCTAAATTTTGGGCGATAATATTTCTTTTTCTTGGGACAAAACACAGGTTGGATTCCTCAAATTTTTTCAAAAGATCCATGACGTCGTTACGATAGGCCCTAAGTCTGGGATGATGTGCGTTGTATTCCCCATTGACCTGCCTAATGATTAACTCAGAATCCCCATACACATTGATTCTCTGGGCTCCTAACTTTTTTAACAAATGTAAGCCTAAGAGTAGGGATTTGTACTCCGCTATGTTGTTAGAACACTGAAAGTTTAATTTGCATGAAATGCATTCTGTATGTTTTCTTTCAGTGTTAGTAATCCAGACACCTGCACCAGCATTAGTTCTAGTGCATGACCCATCAAAATACATACTCCAGAGAGGACTTTTATCAGTTTTATCAGTTTGGTGAATGTCCTTATCAACTACTGTGCTTCCAGATGCTTCTTGAATATCAGTACTAAGTTGTTTTTGTTTTAAATCCTTAAGTTTCTCATCGGGTTGAGAATTGTTCTCTTGACCATCAGGATTTAAGTTTAATGGATTGATGACTTGTGGTTCAAGACCTGTGTTTGGTTTGCTAATGTTTTCAAATATAGCAAATGCTTAGACACTTCAGTGTTATGCTCTTCCTCCTCCTTATCAGCAATTAATCCTGTTAAAGTGATTTGTTCAGTAAGTATTTCATCAGTAAACATGATAAAGGAATCAAGGGTTGTACTTACAAAATACATAGGAGAGTTTTGAGGTCTGTCTTGACTTGTAACTGTGTATTGCATATGAGACTCCCTGTAAAGTCTTCTGTTCTGAATGAAAACATGGATAGTCGCATAGGTCATGTCCATTTGCATGGTCCCTTGTAACTTAGCCCCCCAAGATCTTGATAATAACATTCCATACTTTGGGGGAACATCAGCCACAACAATATCCATAACTAAGCATTTAGCTAGAATCTGGGCCAAGTTAACACAGAGGTCTTTTATCAATCCTAAACACTTTACTCTGCTTGAGTCAAAGGAGTATAGGTCTTTGTAAGGTCTGGTGATTTCTAGACCCAGGCTCTCCATTACAGCTTTTGGCATTAAATTATGAGAATCCCCTGAGTCATGCATAGCGTTGTGCAAAATCTTGTCATGAACGTTTAAACTCACATAAAAAGGAGAAATAGGTCCCTCTTGAAACTTTCCTTCAATTTTTGGACCAAAAATAAGATCTGGTTGGTCATCGTTAAGATTGACTGTGTCATTACTATCTTTTAAATTTAAAGCCTTCAAAATTTGGGTTCTATATACATGCTGGGCAGCTAACTTAGTGAGAGGAACATAGATTTTGATCTTTGAAAGTTCTTGCTCCAGGTTGAAAGGAACTTGGTTCTTTGGAGCACTTGTCTCAGCCTTACTAGCTGTCACTTTATTAGCAATGTCAGGTTGTTTTTTTGCTTTATTTACATTTGATGAGATTGTTTTGACAGGAGTACTAGCTGAAGTGTTAGTACTACTAATGTCTGCACTCTGTTTTTCATTATTTTGAGTGCCTTTCTCTTTACCTTTACCAGAATCGATAGTCACTGTTTTTTCTTTTTGTTTAACTATTTTAGACTTGGCTGTAGTGCTATTTTTATAAGGTTTGTCAGAGGTTTTGTCGTTGGGGGTTTGTTGACTAGATTTACTTCTTAGTTCATATTCCCTTGAAGGTTCTGTGATGGCATTTTCCATGCCTTGACAACAATTTTCATTATCATCTCTTTTGTCATCATAAGGTGTGTAAAGACCCTTTTTCCTATCATAATGAACCTCGAAGTCGTCATCATCTACCCCAAATAGGTTTATATCATCTACCTCTGTCATTTGATCCGTTTCCTCAACCTCACTTATATAGTTTTGATGAAAGGGAGGAGTGATCTGTTGATCATCTTCCCTAGGTATGTTAGGAGGTTGGTTCCTTCTAGCATTCTGGTTCTGGTTTCTATTTTGAGGAGCAGTTTGATTTTGACTTGCTTGTTCTCTCTCAAGGATGTTAATTTTCTTCATCATTTCTTCCATCATTCTTTCCATCTTTGAGTTTGAGGTAGTGGGTGTGGATTCCTCTCTAAAAGATACTCTCTTTTCAGCTTTCATCCTTGCTCTCTTCTCCATTAGGTTGACTTCCAAAGAAAGGGCACCTCTTTGCATGTCTTCAAGATTTGCAAAATCTCTTTCTCTGAGTGAATAGGTCATGTCAGCGTCAAACCCTTCAGGAAATTTGTTTAATGCTGAGCCTTGTGGAGGTTTTAATTCTGGGGAAAGTGCATTATACACACTGTTAAATCTAGTACAATAGGCTTGTACACTTTCCCCGGGGTTTCTATGGAGATTGTTGTAGTCAGCAAGGACTTGGAGAAGATTCTTCCTCACTTCCCATTTGTTTAAGAATGTTTGATGGAAGCCTTGGAGATTGTTGATACTGTTGGGGGCTAGAGCTTTAAACCATTTTCTTACTTCTCCCCCAAAACTTTGAGCAAATAATCTGAGTTTGACAGAATCATCATCAATTTCATTTCTGTCAAAGTAGTCATTCATCTTGTCCACATGTTGTGATGCGATTGTAGCATTGCTAGCATCATATAATGGAATTTTGGACTGATAGTCCTGTGGAAGATTGACTAATGGTACAGGAAGGACTAAGGGAGCATACCATGCTACCATGATATATAGTGGGGGTGGGTTTACAAAGGGTGGATTGAAAAGAGGAGGTGTGGGCTGAAATGAAATGGTTTGAACAGTGGATGAATTATGAACAGAAGTGGATGGAACAACAGTAGATTGCTGAGCGGATCTTGGATGAGAGACACCTAAGTTAAGAAGAAAATATAAATCAGGAGGTGTTGTTTCTCTTCTACCAAAATGTTCACTTGTTTCAGGAGATGATAGTGAAGACTCAGAATCTAGCTGATCTAAATCACCAAATGACCTAGTCCTAAAGGGATTAACTAAGTCAGCTTGTGATTGTTGTAGAGCTAAAAGATTTTCAGGGACTGAATTGGCTCTTAGGGGTGATCTGAAAATAGTTGAAGATTCTATCTTAGGAGACTTCCTAAGGATTCTTTCTGGGTTATCAACTATCTTAGGTGGATCAGGGTCACGATGGGCTCTAGTGTGAATCTTCCTAGGAGCCACTATGCTGTGTTTTTAGACCCAAAAAATCAAGAAAAATTCAACCAGGTATGCCAATCTTTGAGAGGTTAACTAATATGTTTTCACAATTTTAATCCAATAGGCTTCTAACTAGATTTGACTGATATTATAATGATAAGGGTTCTTCCCAGTGGAGTCTTAAGGTCTGTTCAGGATTGTGGAGTCGCCAGGTGGAAAGTTTAGAATGTTTTCTAAGAGGTACACTGTCCACCACAGTGCTTTGAGAAATATCCTTTTTCAAGGATATCTTGAAACACAACCACCTCTAACCAGAGATTGACTGGAAGGGCATTCACCAGATATGTCACCTCTAAAAGAGGGTGAGATCCAAAGGCTACCTGGCCCTTTCCAGACTCTGTCTAAGAGTATGAGGTAAAACACAATCAAAGGGTAAGTGAAATGTAAGAGTAAGTGTTTTACTACCAATCTGAAATGTTTTTGGTATTTTTTGAGTTATTTTTATTTGTTTGTGGTTTCTAAGAATGTCCTAACTTTGTTTCAAAACTTAGCTACGGTTGTGAGACAAAGACAGTCTACTCTTACGGCTAATCTAGTTGATTTTCCAAGGTTAGATAAGTCTTATGAGAATCCTAGGGTTGACCTAGTTTGTCACTGATTCAAACAAGTTTCATCGTGATTACCATTTCTTGGTAGTGCTTGGAAAGGCTGCTTTTACTCACAAGGTCTTATGAAGATTCTGGGTTCGAGTCCCCAGTGGAGTCGCCAGAAATGTTAGGAATCTGTAATTTATTAGCAAGATTGGCAGAGTCCAATTACAGAAACAACATCGTTTCAACCAAATTTGGGATTCTAGGATCTAGCCCTCCTGAATCCAGAGAGAGATCTCTCCAATAAGTGCAAAGATGGATTTGTCTTTGAAGTTTGGGGTAATAATATTAGGCTAGTTATGACGGCCAAGGGTTTTGTTTTTTTTTTGGATGGTTGAACATAATTTTTGTTTAGAGGTGAAAAGTCCCAAATGCAAAAAGGTTCAAAGGTAAGAAGTTGCAAGTAAAAGAGTAAGCTTTGATCTAGAAGAAAGATGATGGCAGGTTTTCAGTTCATTGGGCTATGGAGTCATAAGAGGATTTAATTGAAACAATCAGGTTCAAGAGTGATCTATGGGGCAAGTCATCTATGCCTAAGGATCTCTTTAAGGTTTGATTTATGGAATGGAGTGATACATCAAGAAGGGGAAAATAAACAGATGCAGAACAAAGAGCAACCCAGGATCTGGTAAGTACTTTGAAACTAGCCAGCCTTTGACCAGGCACTTAAGAAAAACATGAAAGCAAACTAGGATCTGGTAATTACTTTGAAACTAGCTAGCCTTTGATACATTTCCAATAGAAAACATATAAAAAACAAAGGGAAACTCGAAGGCAAATTTTGGAGAAGAAACTAGCGGGCCGGGCTCACCACAAATCCTCTCCTAGCTCTTCTTTACTTAGTTACTTCCAAGACAATCACAGAGATAACACAGAATGGCCTAAGATCTGGTAAGTACTTTGAAACTATCCAGCTTTTAACACATTCTAAGGGAAACAATCAAACAGCTATGCAAACAAGACTGGGACCATGGCTCACCATATCTTCCTCAGTTCATCTTCACACAACATATACTGAAAGTAACATTCAAAAATAATATTCAGCTAATACAATAAGACGAGGGAACGCCAGCATTCCTATGCTTAAACTGAATTAAATCATTTCCAAATAACACAGTTGAAAGAAAACATTTAAATAAAGATTTCTCAGCTAGAGAAAAGGCTACTGGTATGCAGTAGGTCCTAACACTGTTTAAACTGTTCTTTACAGGGGAATATGAAACAAGATGAAAACAGAAACAAAATCACAAGTTACAATGAGAATAACACCACCGTCAACATAGACCAGGATCCCATAAATCAGCTTGTATTGATGCTCCAAACCGGTTACAATATTCAATTCGAGTTTTTTAATTCATCTTTATTTCACAACCTAACTTATCTGTTACAAGCAGAGCTCCAAGAGCCAGTGAATCACTATTTACAATCAGAAGTCTTCAGCTCAGTTACATTACAATGCTTCAGCAATTACATCAACAACCAACCCCTCACTCATCTTCTATTCAAGTATTTATAGAAAGATGAGGAGGTGAGATCTGATAAAAGATCTCAAATACAATTAATACAGAGTTAATGTTTCCTTGGCTCTTGGGGGGCTCAACGAAGAAACTGTACAGGTGTTTCACTGCATTAACTGGTTTACATATATTATTTAAGCTCGGTGAGAGCTTTTGTTGACCTTTGAGGCTCTGTGCAATACTAGGTTTACTCTGCCGACATCCCTTCATTAAATTCCTGGCAAAATTTACCCTTTGGTGATGATGTGAGGCAAATACTTGATTCTGAGCAATAACTTCGGCCCCTGATTGAATACTTTTGAGGAACGGGTGGCTCTGTGGTGGTTGAGGAATCAATTTTCCTGAAATGCGGCAGTGGAGAGTTTATGTCTGACAAAAACACTTTGGGTTTTCCTTTAAACTGTGTTTTAGATTGGGGATTAGGCGTTTGATAACTGTCTTAACCATAATCCCTGCTGATCTGTCCATTAATCTCCTGCTCTGGTTCATCCTGGTCTTCGACACTAATAATCTTCAACTGTGCCTGTTTCATGGTTTTCTCGCTGTCGTGCAGGGCTGTGCAGAGTTTGTAAGGCATCAATGCCTGAGAAAATATCGACGAGACATGCATTTCAACCCTGTTGATGATTTTCGTGGATGAATCGAAGATGTGAGGGTCGTCACCCTCCCTCCCTGAATCTTCCTCGGAAACCATGAAGTAATGATTTAATCCCTGCAAAATACAAACGAAACGTTATAAAATCCATGCATTTATCAGTTAACTGCTGCAGAGGCATATGGAGGGAGAATAGCCGTAGGATGGCATCATCCGGCGATCAGGATTGATCGGGGAAGATTATAGAATAGGTGGTAGAAGATCAAATTTAAGTCGTCGATCGCGTGTGATCGACGGTCAGGAGCGGACGCTCGAAAGTCAAACGGAGGGATCGTTGATTGGGCAACAGAATCGGGCGACGAAATATGGGCCGTCGATCTGCAGATCAGATCGAAGGTGGGGATGCGATTTCCGCTACACGGAGACCTGAGTTATCGTGTGGGCAGTTCGGTTAAACATCGGATACTTTGGGCGATCAACAACCGTTGGATTAGTGGGCCCAGATCGGACGGCGGATATTCATTTCGCTGGGTGTCCATGGTTCGGACCATAATGCGCGGGGGACAATAATTACGCAGCGGTTTTCAAACAGTTCATGGGATGCGTGTCAAGCGGGGTATGGAATCGCTGGTCGTTGGGTTAAAACCGCCTTTGCCCGATAGGCGGTGCGAAAAATACCGTCGGGTTTGAGAAAACGGCGCAGGGACGACGGGGACCACATGGATGGCGCGCTCCGCTCCGTTGATCTGCGGAGCAAATCAACGGTCACGATCGCTCCAAAATTTACACGGTGGCAAACTTTGGAAATAAAATTTAAAACCGAAAAGTACGATTTACAAAGGTTTTTAAGGTTTTGGGCGGAGAAAATCAAATTGAAAGGATAGCGCCCGACAGCCTTGGAAGTTGGTTCTGGCGCTTGGGCGTATGGAGGAAAATGGGTTAAAGGCTTAGCCCAAGGGGGCTTAAGCCTTAAATATAGGAAATATGCATTTTTTATGGCTTTTCAATGTTTTTCCAAAGGAAATGGAGGGATAGAAACAGAGGTTTGTTTGGGAGAATAGGGAGGGAAAAAGGGGCTGCAGCAGTATTTGACTTTGGATTTTTTTTGTAGGAACTCAGAGGTTTTCAGGATGGAAACAACAATATGGGATCTGGACAGAGGCATGAGGCCTTCAAGAGTCTTCAAGAGATAACAGTTTTTTGATAGGGAAAAATTGTTCCTTGAAGGCTCAAAACAAATTTAGCCACCTTTGGTATAATCAAATTTTACACGTGGCTAACA
>JAXQQM020073684.1:0-127829 GCA_034641835.2 Pinus albicaulis
AGTGCATGTAGGTTCTTGACTCACACATAGTGTAATTGTCCCGAAGTTACAAAAAGTTTCTAAAATATAGTTGATTTTAAATCGATGATATCTCCCTCATCCGAGCTCCGATTTGACCGATTGTTTTTCTCCATTTGGGTAGATTTTCGCAAGGAATCCAAATATTCTATTTTTTTTCAAAAATTTTACACCAAAATTTTCACGTATTCTCTACAAACTCACCGCCCAAAAAAATATTGCTCTGATACCATGTATAAAATCTAACCAACAAGATTCAATTTGATCTTGTAATCTACTAAAACAAGACACTGAATCCTTCCTACAATTTACGAAAACAAAACATGATAGCACAATCACATATAAGTAAGAGAAATAAATTATCAATCGCACAACAACATGATGTGTTTTGGAAAAGAAACTAATCAAAACCCCTCTATCTCTATTGTGTATTAAGTCAAGGAATCATGAAACAATACAATGATTAATATCTCATGAGATTCTCCAACACTCTATCAAATATTGTCTCCTGTTGATCTAGGAAAACTCGGTCTAGTACTTAGCCAATTCTCAGCCTTACTTCAGCCTGCCTTGCTCATGCAATTCCTAGGGTATTAACTCCTTATTAATTAGGAAAATCAGTCTTCCTTGATTGCCCAATCCATCATGGCATCCCAATGACTTTATAATTTCACATGGGAAATTTTCTCTGAATACAACTGATAGTTATGTTCCCTTTAACCTCTGTCTCAACTGGGTATTCCTCGAAACTGACATGCATGCAACTATTAATAGCGAATTATCAGTTATCTGATTGATCAATTATTGTGAACTAAATCTAATTTAATTCACTGGACCTCTCACTAGCTCATCACTCAGTTAGAACTAGTTAAACTGATTTTAACTCATTTAATTGAGTTAATTACACTTGCACCCCACTAATGCATCAACTTCAACTGGATGCCAAAAATATTAGAATCCTTCTAGATGCCTCATATTAGACCCTCAACTTGAATTTCTTGAGCTAACTCTTTCATCATGACTTAATTAACTGACACAAGTTGTTATGAGATGAAATTAAAATTTATTGTCCAATTTATTTAAGGGAAAAATAAATTAGACGCCCCACATTCCTCACTCCTAGTGCATCAAAATTCCTCACCAATTTGGGTGCATTTTTTTTGTCCTTTCTGGCTTCCAATCTCACTGTTTCTTGTTGCAAATTTCAACATTTTAGAATTTGATACAGCCTTCACACAAAGACACCATTGAAATCACATGCCCAGATTCTCATGAGAAACCTCTCTTAAGATTGATCTGCCATAAGAGAACCAACAATATGCCATCCTACTTCCTAGCACAAACCGACCATTAAGGTATGCAACATTATTCTGAACCCTCACATGATGATCTTGCTCTTGGAGGATTATCATGACCTCCCTTTAGCAACCCTTACTCGGCCCTCGTACTCGACCTGCTTTAGGACTACATCACTCTTCACCCCCTTGATGTGCCAGATAGTGGGAATACATGTCAAACATGCTAAGATGTGCCAAGTGATAAGTCATGCCAAGATGTGCAAGGGTGTGTCAATGTGTGTCAGGGACTATAAAGACAACAAAAAGGAGAAAAAAGTTAAACTACAATTAAATGAACACATAAGAGGGTTAATAAGTCATCAATTTACCTTTTCCAAGAGGGGCATGCTAGGCACACCAACACTAGGTGGAAATAGGTGCCAAGTGCAAAGTCTTAGTGCATTCTAAGTGCCAAGTATTCCTTTGTTGCTTCTCACCTACTTTCCAATCATTGATCTTCACAAATAAATTTAATATTAAACCATGCTAAATCATACCAAGACATCTCAACATATTCCATACATGCTAAGACTTTCCAAGTGCCAACATGTGCCAAGTGCCAATACATGTCAGGGACTAGTGTTATGCATGTCATGAAGTGGAAGGGAATGTTGAAGAGTGCTAAGGTGTGCTAGAGAGTGATAATGCATGTTGATGAGTGTTAAGGAGTACTAGGAAAAAACATTGAGGGAGCACTAGGTAAAAATTCATGGAAGTTAATGAATATGAGGAACGTGTACTGCTAGAGACTAGTGTTAATGGTCAGTGTTAGTTGTCATGCCAAGGAGGGAGTGACAAGGTATGCTAAGCATTAGTAAGGCATGCTAGGGAATATCAAGGCATGTTAAGAATTCCCAAAGTGTGCTAATTATATCATGTGCTAATTAATAGTGCCAAGATATTCCAATACATGCTAGGTGCTAAGGATGTGGCGCAGGGTGCTAGGGTATGTCAATATGTGTCAAGGCAACAAAAGGAAGAACCAATAAGAGGGTTAATAAGTTAGGACTTTATCTTTTTGAAAAGGGGCATGCTAGGCACACTAATAATAGGTCCCAATACATGCCAAGTGGCATTGTGTGCCAAGTGCTAATTATGTATGTCAATGCATTCAACCAAGGTGTTCTAGGGCATGCTAGGGACTATATGCAGCATGCCAACACATGCTAGGAGAGTTCCATGTTGTGCTAGCGCATGCCACCATGTGCTTGGGCGTCGGTGTCATCACAAGATGTTCTAGGTACAATGATGTTCCAAGACATGTGGGGTGCTAAGAAATGTTAGTGTGTGCCAAAGCATTAATTTAAGGTGTGCCCAGATTGTTGAGGATTGTTAGGTCTTTCTCATTAATAGAATTGTTAGAGCTCGATTATGTATTAAATAATATTTCCTACACACAATAATGGAACTTTATCTAAATGGAATTTTCTAGATAATTAACTTAATAGATATGAATCATGTGTTGACTCATAGGAAATCTCTATTCGACTAGTCATTACTTGAGGGAAATGATACACACTTATTACTTCTTAAAAAATTGACTGACCCTAACCACTATGACCTTGGACATATTATAAAAAATGCTCCACAATAATGGTATTAAATCGTTATCTTTTGACAAAAAATATATTAACAGGCACGTAGCGTCATCAAAAACTCATTGGAATGATCAATGATGACGGACATTTTTTGATCGTCACCAAAAGTATCAAAAAGAGCATTGGTGATGGTCATTAAAATTTCGTCACTAGAAGTGTCACCAAAGAGAGAATTAGTGATGGGCCTTTAACGACCCTCACCAAAAGTGAAGTGTCTTTGGTGACGGACCATAAAGTACCATCACTATATACACTTATAGTGATGGTTTTTAGTGATCAATGATGACGGACATTTTTTGACCGTCACCAAAAGTAACAAAAAGAGCATTGGTGAGGGTCATTAAAAGTTCGTCACTAGAAGTGTCACCAAAGAGAGAATTAGTGATGGGCCTTTAACGACCCTCACCAAAAGTGTCATTGAAAATGTCTTTGGTGTGTTTTACAGATAAATCGTTATTGCGGACAAAACCGATCTCCCTAGTACTAAAAGTATCTAGCAACAAACAGCCAAATAAACTAATCTTTCTCTAAGCATATGTGATATATGAAAAGCTCTATATAGGTGTTAAAAGACCTACCTTATGTCCAGTGCTTGTTTGAAGTTGTTGTTGTCCTTCGCACGCTTGAAGGAGTTTCGTTTGTAAACCTGCAGTCACAAACAAGAAAAGTATTACATAGCACCTGTATAGACATTATCATAAACCATGCTTATCATAGTGATCAAGGAATCTATGAAATAAACCATGAACAACAGCTTATTGAGAAAAATGAGTATATTTGTATTAATTTCAAAGAAAGAAAACCTTACAACCTGAGCCTTGATGTTGCACAGGCCTTCCCGAGGTTCGAAGCAGGAGTCTCCTCTACTTTTACAAGCTCTACACTCTTTCAATCAAGACAAATAGAGGTATGTGATCTCTCCTCACAAAATTCTTGTTTAACTGAGTCTGAATCTCAACAGCACTTATCTTCAAATATTCTAAAGCTCCCACTCCCTTTGAGGCTACCCAATACCTCTTTTTATAATGGAAAAGAGGAGGTTTTCCTGTTCCAAATATAAAGGGATAGAATCCTCCTTCAAAGGGATAAGTTCCTTACATCAAGGGGTTAGCTCCATAAGGTAAGGGATACATGGACCTTATCAAAGCGTATCCATTCCCGAAAATTCCCATCCAGAATCTTCTAGAATTGATCTGAAATCAAATTTCTAACTTTACTTTCTCGCCTTTTTTAATTTTACAGAGGTCTGCACCTATAACACAAAGAACGTGCGGTATGGTTCCGCAAGCGAGCTGAACTTTAGGTGCGGGACTGCAGGCAATGAATAGAGAAAGTGCGATACCAAAGTTTAGGGGATTTTTAGGAACTTTTCTCTAATTTTCAAAGCTTGACATGAGAAACTGATATGATAGACTTGCAAAAGGATGAAGTATGAGTAATAATGAGCTCATACTCATAGCAGAATGTCAGGATGACAATTTTTTGTGTAACATATTGCCCCCTAAAGTGCAAAGTCTGGAATAGATGAAACTGAGGTCTGTCATATATGAAGAGTGTAGTACTTTATCATTTCAAGGATCATCCTGTGGACACCCCAGTCGGAACCTGTAAAAACATTCAATGCAAAATATATATATGTAATCATATCATCGCTGAGGTAGGCATTCCCATACTCAGATCAAAACTAACTAGAACTAACTTAAATTGTTCTGATACAGGAATGATTTTGAATACATCATAGTACAGATATATGTAGACACAGTATGGATGCAACCATCTGTTTATAAATAGTCTATTGTATAGATGATAACAAAATTCCTCGCAGCCTGGATGGTGGAAACTAGATCCAGGGTCTTGATTTCCGCATCTCGAACTGGTACGATTCTATCCATGTGAATAAATGTGTTGAAGTCGAACATGGTAGAAACCACTTGATTACCAGTCATTGATGTAAATTGTTAACAAGTGTGAGAGTAACCATCAGTAATGTCAATGGCTCTCAAAGTACCCAGTACAATCCATGAAATGTGAATGAATGAGCTGAAGTCGAACATGTCATGGAATCATTCGATCGAAGGTCAACGATGCAACCTGTCGTTGAAGGCAAGAAACCTGCCATTGAGGTATGCAGATTTCAAGGTACTGACAATTTCTGGATCAACTTCCTAGATAATGTGCTGATGTCGATAGAAAGTGATCTGTCGTAGGCAAGCCCACAACACGAAATCATAGATCAAGTTTTGAAAATTTTATCGGCAAGGACTGACTCAGGGATGGTAAAAATGGATGACAGCTATTTTGCAGATGAATGGTTTGTTTGAACTGTTCTCTTGAACACATAACGACATTGCAGATGGCTTGGTGACAACTGACCCAAAGCTAATACCCAGAAACCGGATGAAGACTTTCAATGTGGTTTGATTAACTGTTAGGAAAAGGATTTCCCAACCCAGGTGGACAAAAAGTGTCGTGTTCAAGAGTGGTTGACTGGATTTTTGAAACATTTAAAATACAACAAACACGCCCATTTTTCTCTTTTTCCCCCCACCATTTCTGGCAAGTACCTCTTTATTTTTGACAAGCTTGAGGAGGATAACATTTTCTTGCTTATAAGCTCATCCTTCGGATGAGTCCAACTTAGTTTAAAATTCGAACCCTAAGAAGGAGTGGTTCGTTCTTGTTTTTAAAATTGAACAGGTCCTTTACTGTTAAATTTTAACGAGTCCAGTATAGGAGAAACTCGGTGTTTTTCAATTTTAGGGAGTCAAAAGAAAATACTTAAGAAAACTCCATGGGTGTAATTTTTCATAAATTTAGTCTCTCGAGCCCGAAAAAGGATAAAATAATGTGGGAGAGAACTCTATTGACCATAATTAGTCAACGTATACCTTTTTCGTAAATAGTCCATTTCAGTCCGGAAAAGGGGTAAACTTATACTGAAGGGACGATCATTCATTTACTTTAACGAGTTCGAATAATCAAGTACTCAACAATATTTTCATATTTAGAGAGTCTGAAAAGGGCTTAAAAGAGAACTCGGAGGTTTCACTTTTTCGGTAAGTTTTAACGAGTTCGAAAAAGGGATAAAAATGTACTCTTTGTTAAAAAATGATCAATTCTCCTGAAAAATCCAATTTCTGCACAAAAACTTGAAACATTACACATACCTGTTTAAGATAAGTAAAAATTCTCTCAAAAATACCCCTTTTTAAAGTGAAAAATAAACAAATTTAAAATTCATCTATTCGAAAAAACTTATAAAAAGGACTTTTTCAATTTCAATTTTACCGTTCAAGTTCAGAGTGAAAAGTAAAAAGCTTTTGGGTAAGAAAGTTCCTGTGAAGATTATGGAAAATCCGTCCAACGAAATCGAAAACCGTCAGTCCCAAGTAATCCACGACCTCTTAATCTTGTATTTCATCTGTTTCAAATTCATTTTTAGGCTTTAGATTGTTTTTTTAGGGAAAAGTATGGTTAAAAAATTCACTCGCGGGGGTCCGCAGGTGAGACACACATGACCTGTAGACCCCGACTTTTTTCTATAAGGAAAAAAGTCAAAGGTCCGCACCCAAAACACAGTACGCGTGCGTATCTATGCACTGTTTACAAAGCTTGGGTGCGGTACCCGCGCGGTTGAATTTAAAACTCTCATTTCTCATTTATTTCCCAAAAATTTTCAAATAAGATTGTTCTAACTTGCCTTTTTATGTATTGTAGGATTAACAAGATGTTGATTTGGAGAGAACGTGAACATGAGGATGTGGATGAAGCCGCAATACTCCATTTGCCTACACAGCAAGCATTAAGAGCATGCGGTTTATACAAATTTTGGGCCATCTCAGGCATGAGGGCACAAGTAGAACTCCTGACCTGGTTGGTGAACAGATGGAATGTACAGGACCAGTGCTTCATTATTGGCGGCCACCAGCTCAAAATTGAGCTGGAGGATATATATTTTCTGACTAGATTGTCCAAGAGGGGCGAACAAGTTTCTTTGTTTGGGACTAGGCCAGGTGGCCAGTCTGTCGCTAGTCTTCAACAAGAATTCTGCAATAACCAGGCAAACCCTAGGGACAAACGGATTGATATAAAACACATCATCCGTCCTGAATTGAAAGTTATTGCTTTTACTGTTACCAAACTGTGTGGGAGTGTTGCGCTGCATGTAGCTACTGGTTCCCAAATGCGTATTGCTGTGGATTGTTTTCGTGGCACCATATTTAACTGGTGTGAAGCTATGTTGGCTAATGTAAAAGGCCAACTAACCAGAGCAAAAAATGGAAAATTAAATAACTTTGGATAAGGATCCATCGTAGTCTCTTTTTCTCTAGAGAGGATCCCCATGTTAGCTCCACAGAGTATTGCTGTTGATGCCGGTCGACTTCGAGAACCTAGGATGGTTCGTTGGTCCGGATTGATGGCTCGTCATGCTATCGAGGGTACTGAGATTGTTTGATTTCCTTCTTCATATTTTCGTTGGCTGGATCGCCAACTTTTTGTGATAGAGGACTTTCCATACGCCGGGATAGATTTCCGCGGCGACCGAGAGATGGCTCTCCCAGCAGGGGAATAGTGGGATGACTCAGGTACAATCATTTTTCAATGTTTGCTAAATTCTAATTTTTTTATTTTTTATCATCTTTGAAAACTAATAACCAAAAGTTTTTTGAATACAGATGTGGGTCCACAGCGACCAGCCCATATCCAACCTTATGAGAGAAGACAACCAGTTGCAGCCGCACCAGCCCCAGCAGGCCAATCAGCGGAGATTTTGACTGATTTAGAGCATCATCTAGAGCGTTTGACTCTAGATATTCCAGAGACGAGCATAGATGATATTCCACTCAGGTTGCAGAGATACGTGATTGGTGTTCCAGGACCTTTTAGGAGGTTCCTATGTAGGGTGGCCCAAGCAGTTGTCTCTTATCGTGATCACCATCAGTGATGGGATGATCGTATTGTAGACTCATATTTTGACTTTTTGTGTTATCATTTTACCGATCATAAGGTGTTTTTCAACCTATGATCGAAGACGATGTATATTTTTGAAAACACTCCTATATTATGATATATTACTATTTACCGTCTATCTGTGTGCATGTTATGGATGCTGTTTGATTTACTATTTTGATTATTGCAAATGTTGATTTATCATACTAGAAGCAACTGCATCTGCTAATGTATTTAAATGTCTTGGAATATGTTGATATTCGATATAATCAAATTCACGTTCCAAGAGACGAACTCTTAAAAATAACCGTAATAACACTGGATTTCTAATGGTATAGACCCTGTTAAGCTGTAATACAACAAGTTCGGAATCCAACCTAACAATCAAACTCCGAATTCCAAATGAGATGGATTCAGAAAATAACTCAATCACTGCACTATACTCGGCAATGTTATTCGTTGTTTGACCAAGGCTTACCCCATGCATGGATATTAACTCGTCAGCGGGTGAATAAATAACCCAAGCTGCGGAAGAAATGTTCCGTGTACTACGACAAGCACCATCAGCAAAACCAATGTAAGTTTGAAGAGCCGTCGACATCTGCAATATCAAGAGTAAAACTCATATAAGCAGGAATAGTGATAAAAACACACTTCTAAACTAGGCACACTTTTCTAATCTAAAACACACCAGCAGTAAAGAAATCTAATCTAAAAAATCTCCACACCACGTTTAAGCATAATATCGCTTTAGATAAAGCCCATTTCTGGGTTTATCCAAAGGGACACCGTCAAAATCTATTAACTCATAGGCTCCTTTTGCTAACTTTTGTTTAACAATGTAAGAACCATGCCACATAGGCACGAATTTCCCAACTCCTATCTTGTCGTTAGCTTGATCATAAAGTAAGACTAGGTATCCTTCTGAAAAATTTCGAGGGGTCACACTTCTATCATACTGAGCTTTAATTCGTTTAACATGAGCCTCGTTTGCTATTGCAGCATTTCGTCGATTCTCATCTAGTTGAGCCAAGTACAAGAAAATTTTCTCCTCTTCAGACGTAGCTGGGAGTAATTCTATGGCTAATTTCAGTGACGGAATTTCGCATTCAATCGGCAACACAACTTCCAAACCGTAAACGAGTTGAAAAGGAGTGAAACCAGTTGATGTTTTTACCGAGGTTCGATATGCCCAAAGTGCTGAAAATAACATGGAATGCAAATTCGTCTTGTGAATACCAATAATGCGTTTGATCATGGTGACTAAAACTTTATTAATGGCTTCAACCAGACCATTGGCTTGTGGATAATATGGAGTGGAACTATCGTGTCGCAGGCCAAGTTGGTCTGTTAGTTCAGTGATCATGACATTCCGAAAATGACTTCCATGATCCGTAATAATAGCTTGAGGAACACCGAACCTAGCAATTATGTGATTAAATACAAAAGTTGCAGCGGTTTTGCCATCAACTGAAAATGTAGGCATCGCCTCGGCCCACTTAGTAAAATAATCTACTGCCAAGATAATATACGCATGCCCCCTGGCCGAGTGAGGGTTACATGTAATAAAATCGATACCCCATTTCGCGAAAGGACCAACAGCAATTATAGGGTGAAGAGGAGCGGGTGGCGTGCGCATTTTACGATCAAAAAGTTGACAATTGTGGCATTTTCGGACCGCATAAATACAATCTTTGAATAATGATGTACAGAAATAACCAGAGCGCAATATCTTTTGGGCAGTGGCATACCCAGACATATGACCGCCACATGCTCCAGAATGGCAATCATTTAAAACCTTTTCAGCTTCATCATGAGTAAGACAGCGTCGAAAAACAGAATCCGCTCCACGACGATAAAGTGTATCACCAATAATATTATACTGCTGGGACTGGAAATGTATTTTCCGTCGCTGAGATCGTGAGATGTCAGGCCGAAAAGATTGGGTTTGGAGATAAACGATAATATCTCCATACCATGGATCAAGTGTACTGATAAGAAACAAAGATTCGTCCGCAATGGATTCCTCTGCCACTGTTTCAGTATCAGTAGAGGGGAAATCACACATTAGTTTTGCAAACACCAAAGATTTCTTTGCCTTGGATTTTTCAAATTCCAAGTCAAATTCCAGCAGGATAACTATCCATTTGGAATATTTGCCCCCTAGAAATTGTTTGGTTAAAATATACATCATAGGGTTGCAATTAGAAATTACTGTGGTTTTACGTAACAAAATGTAATGTCTAAATCTTTGGACAGCTTGTACAGCTGCCAAGGCCAATTTCTCCACATGTGTGTATTTGATCTCAGTCGGATGCAGATTTCGACTAAGATAATAAATCACATGTTCATTGTGAGATTCATCTTCCTGCACTAATACCATCCCAATGGTGGAATGAGAAGCGGCGAGGTACAAAAAGTAATCCTGATTGTAATTGGGAGGATGCAATAACGGTGCATGGGTCAACGCGTGTTTAAGTGCATCAAAAGATCGATCAGCAATCTCATCCCAAAAGAATGGAATGTTCTGTTTCAACAATCGGGTAAAACCTTTTGTAAGCTCGACATAGTTAGGAATGAATCGACGTAAAAAGTTTGCTTTCCCTTGCAAACTTTGGAGTTGGCGTAAAGTCGAAGGAGGAGGCAATTTAACAATAGCTTCAACTTTCGACGGATCGACGCGAATGCCTGCTTTTGAAACAACAAATCCCAGTAAACGACCCGATTCTACACAGAAAACACATTTGTGTGGATTCAACCTAATTCGATAATGCCGACATCTTATAAAGATGGCTCGTAAATGAGTAATATGGCCGGCCTTATGCAACGAATGAGCAGTTAAATCATCGAGATAGGGCTGCACAATGTGTTTAATGTCATGAAATGCATAAGACATAGCCCATTGAAAAGTTGCTCCAGCGTTCTTTAATCCAAAAGGTAGTTTGCAATAAGCAAACGTCCCCCATGGACAAATAAAAGCTGTTTTCGGTTGATCAGCAGGGAGTATGTTTATTTGATTGTAGCCTGAAAAGCCATCCATAAAAGAAAACATTTCACTGCCAGCACAATCATCAATTATTTGATCGATATAGGGGGTTGGATAATTGTCCTTGGGAAAAGCTCGATTAATATCCCTATAATCGATACATACTCTTATTTTTCCTTGTTTTTTAGTCACAGGAACAATATTTGATACCCAATCCGTTAAGGGGATTGGATATATGAATCCTGCATGAAGTAATTTTTCAACTTCTGCTTTAATAGCAGCATCTTTTCTAGGATGAATTTGACGTAAACGTTGACGAAAAGGTTTAGCATCCGGGTAAGTCTTAATTTCATGTACAACGATTGACGGATCAATTCCTCGCATTTCTTCATAAGACCAGGCAAACACATCACGGAATTCTTGAAATAGGGCATTATAAATTTGAATTTCATCTTCCGTACAGCAAGCACCTATATGAATGTTTTCAATTATTCCTGGTTTTACTGAAATGTCAATGGGAACCGTTCGAGATATATTTTCCAAATTTAACTCAAAATCAGGATTTTGCAAAGGATTCTGTGGTTCTTTAACATATTCAGCAGTAAAAATTGAAGCAAAATCATCTTCCAAATGATCTAGCTCAGGTAAAAACGAAGATCGGTGATGTAGATCTTCCCATGGTAAATCGTCAACAGACAATAACTCACAAATTTTTTCATCAGTATGAACAATTTCAGGAAATGTCGTTGTAACTGAACTAGATATAGAAAGTGATTCTTCATGGATCCCATTCATTGGATCAATTTCGGTTGAATAGGGGTTGGAAAATGACTGTACAGCCTGATATTCAATTTCAAATGGACTCAAATGCATCATGCCATCAATTGAATCTAACTCGGACTCGGAAGGTACGATCCAAGGATCATCAAACGTTACAGTGTCTGACGAAATCATGTGAATATTTGCAACAACAGGTGATACGTTAGGAGGAGGAAATGAAAAAGTTCCTAGTAAACCAGAATCTTTAATCAATCCTACTCTAACATCCTTATAAGGGATAGTCGTTTTACCAACATGCTGGATTGTTTCTGTAGAGGCTGGGTCGAAAGAGAAATAAGTTAACTGATCTATTGTAATGATCTTTCCTTGATATGGAAATTTTATGAGTCGAAAGACCGAAGAAACAACAGCAGTCATAGCATAAGACCAACTGCGACCTAGGAGAAGGTTGTAATCTAGAGGGGCATCAACCACTTCCACATCTAGATTTACTATTTTACCTTCGACCCCTATGGGTAAATCCTGCCAAATACCAAAAGGTTGAAAACCTCGACCATCAAAAGCCTTTAGAATTGTCAGAGATTGATTAAGTGTAAAAGAACCAAGTGATTTCCAACACTGAATCGACATAATACACGTTGAAGCTCCCTCATCAATCACAGTCCGAAAGATGGGTCTGTTTTTTACTAACACTGGAATCTGGGAAGCCATTTGGTGAGGTAGACGAGGTGTACTATTTTCTAAATCGAAGATTATAAGATTGGAATCCTGAATATCAACAGCTCCTATAGCAGACAAAAGCAATTTACGCTGTGCTGGGCATTATTGCAGCACTTCCAAAGCCAACATTGCTGAAGGAGAAATAGCTAAGTCTTCAACAATGTTGTAATTCTGAGCAGCTCTCGCATGTGGATTGAAAGCTGATTTACGAAGAACACCTTTAGCAGGCGGTTTGATTATTAAGTCTGGATTTTGTTTCTCGATCTGTAGCGGACCAGAAACAGGAGGAGGTGTAGTTGATGCGTTTGCATTAGAAGATTATGCTTCTTTACCATCAATAGGATTCTTACTACCGTAATCTTGCGATCACGTCGCAATCCTTACATGAGACATCATCATAATAGGTTCTTCAAAAGTAGTCGAGGTAGAACCAACCATCTTATTGTCTTGAATTGGAAAAGGATCCTTCAAGACAGCAGGTTGTTGCGATCCTTTAACGAATTTCGTAACTTCGGCTCGATATGGACATTCTTTCGTGAAATTATCTTGTTCACAAATGAAACAAGGATAGCGAGGTTTACGTTTTTCGTCATTGGATTCATCTTTATCAACTTTCTCTTTCGAATTCTTTTTGTTTTTATTCTTCCCTTTCTTTTTACCACCGGATTTAGATTTGGTCGTAGATGTCTCTACGATGTGAATATCGGCAGAAACTTCGGGGGAAGATTCTCCTTTCGGGGAATCAGGTAAAGTTATAATAGGAGAAGAATTCTTTGAAGATTTCTTCTTACTTTTAGAATTGACTGTACCAATCATACCGTCAGCGGCATGAGACCCTGAAGGAGCAGCAGCTATTTGACCTTGGTTTGGAAGGTCTGGGATTTTTTCATGTAAAGTACCTGACTGCGTATAAACGAGGTCAAGGTACTGAGCTTGAGCAATTACTTGCTCTTCAGTAACAACACCAGCTTTAGCTACATCTTCAGTAATCTTGGGTAACAATGATTTAACAAACCATTCTGCCAAAATTTGATCCGGAATATAAACTTTCACCAAGCGTCTCCTACGTCGCCATTCATGGATATGATCAGAAATATACGTAGATGTGGATTGTTTCAGCGAAGTTAATAATTCCGTGCCATTGTCGTATCTGACTGGCAACTGAAAATGAGTCAAGAAGGCAGTTGCTAACTGACTAAAGTTATGAAACGAGCCTCATGGTAACTCAATGTACCATTTGGCTGCAAGACCAATAAGATTTCTTTGGAAAAGACGTAAGCGAATCGAATCATCAATAATTGAATTAGACGCACACCAAAGGTGATAAGTCATGACGTGATTTGATGGATCCTCTCCTGACTTACCTTCGAATTTTGGTATATCATTGGGCAACTTATGTGGCATTGGCGGCCAAAACTGATAATAAAAAATTGGATCATTCGTAAGGCGTGTCAAATCAGGTAAGTCTAAAGTTGCTATAAATGGTAATTGACGGTTAGGATCATGAAAACCTTGAGTAGCCAAAGCAGTTCCAGGAGGTGGATACCCAGGATAGCTGGGAATCGGATTTGTGTTAGGAATTGTGTAACCTCCCAGGAAACCAGGATTAATCGTACCAAACTGGGGTTGTTGAGGCTGTTGATAAGTATAGCCAGGGTACGATTGATACTAATAGTTTGGATTTTGTGTATAGGGACCAAATTGCGGCTGTCCCTGGTACGGTTGATACGTGAATTGCGGTTGACTTGTGACAACTGTACTTGTACCGGTCTGTCCTGTAGGTATCTAAACCGAAGTCTGAACTGAAGGTCCTGACTGAGGTACAAAGACTTGAGGGGTTTGCACGGATACAGGGGTAGCCGAACTCGGGGTTACAGATACTCCAGAAACAGGTATTACAGGTTGGATAGTCGTTGCAGCGGTTGCAGCAATTTGTGGCGGAGTCTGAGGTGAACTAGGCCCGGCTTGCTGAACCGAACTAGGTGCAGGAGTTTGAATAGCTGGCTGGACAGGTTGCTGGGTTGGACCAGATATTAAAGGTTGTCCAGGCTGATAAGGTAACTGCACGTTAGGCTGCATAGGCTGTTGATATTGGGATGGATCCCACACCATCATTCCGGGGTATTGTCCCGCAGAAGGTTGACAGAAGGTTGAACATAAGGACCATAATCTGGTTGAACGTAGGGTTGATAATTAAGAGGTAAATTTCCGGTTCCTTGAATAGATGGTTGACCATAAGGCTGTTGGTAACCTTGAATTGGGTACTGACCTTGAGGTTGATAACCCTGAGGCGCGTACTGAGGCTGGGGTTGATAAGGACCCTGAGGAGCATATTGAGTTTGGGGTTGACCTTGAGGTGTGTACTGTCCTGAAGGTTGATACCCTTGAGGTATGTACTGTCCTTGGGGTTGTCCCCCAAAATAATATGATTCCACAGTTTGTTCTAGGAAAAAGCTACCTTGAGGTTGTGCCCCGGGTGGTAACTGACTACCTTGAGGTTGCCCCCCAGGCGGTAACTGACTACCCTGAGGTTTCCCCCCAGGCGGTAACGGATTTCCTTGAGGTTTCCCCCCAGGCGGTAACTGACTACCCTGTGGTTGAGGATTGGGAACATTACCAGAAATCATAAAAATTTGCTCTGCGTTCGACGTTTCAATTTTAATACCATTAAGACCAGATGATAACACGTTTTCAATGGGTCGAGGAGCTGCTCCTGAGAAATTACCAGATAGTGCCTGGTATTCCGAAGGAACAGGAGGACCACCGTATAAAAATGATTCTGGAGTCTGAGAAAACATCGATGACTCTCCTGCCATAATGGATGGCGGATAGTAACCTCTGGGTGTAGGATGAAATGGAACTCGAGGTGGATGAAAAGAAAGACCCGGATTTTCTAAAAAAATTGTTAAGGATAGATACCAAGCACTAGTTCGAATAGGGCTGTAGAAAATAGATTCACGCTCCCTAAGATTTAAAGATTGAGGGGAGTCGGGAAGAGATATGTCTTCATCTGGATTAGTAAGTTCTTCAATAGAAATAAGACCAGCTGGAAGATCGTCAGTGACGATATTTCTTACCCTAGGTGAACCAAGATCGCTAGAAGTTGGTGAAATAAATCCTGAGGATGTTTCTAAAACAGAAAGTTCAGTTTTAGGTTCAAAGATTTCAGGTTCATCAACTAGTTCACTGGTAGGAGAAATATGACCAGTAACTTCAGAAACTGAAATCGGCTCTTGAATGTACTCTGTTGTAGGTGCTTGATAATCAGGATGAATTACAATAGATGATGTTCCAATTTCTGTTGATCTAATCCTACTGCTGCTATATGGTACCAGAGCACATAGCCCTTCAAGGTGACTTGGTGTATATTCAGGGGGTTTCCCTTGTAGTCTCCGGGATTGTCTTGGCAAGTCCGCCACGATTAAAAATTAATTAATCACACGCAAACAAAGAAAAATTTCAATGAAAACACCTAAAGTCTCTAAGAAACAAACAGTTGAATCATACGCTTAAATAATCTAAGAGTTCAAACCACACACAAACAGTAACTTTCCGTACTAAAAACACTAGTTGGTGATGAAATCCAACTTAGTAGAAATTTAATACGAAAAGGGCGGTTGGAACAGTTACCCCGACAACCTGCTTAATGAAACAGATCGGTGCAAGTTTCTCCACTATACCATCTCGAGTGAAGATAACCCTCCGGAGATTCCAAGTGAGTCTAGCCGACGTCTACTCCAGGTACAGTGGGATCTTCCCTCCACTGTCACCTTAGGAAATAATCCTAAAGATTATGGCCTCTAAGGTTACCAACAGAAACAAATATACCTGGGGGGACAGTCTACGATCCGACACACACGCAAGGGCAGAGTAACAAAGCTCAATCCCCTTGAAGGCTCCTCAAAATAATCCAAGGTATGCCAACAAGTGACCCCAGGCTCCTCGACAATGGTCTATCCGAGGTTTACCGTTGTTAATACGTGTATATCTTCTATCGTTCCCAATGAGGAAGGATTGATTACCTCACCGGTTCAGATATGATCTCGTGCTTGACTCCTTTAAGAGGAGCTTCCCAGAGCATAGATGCAACAATTGGAATTTCTTCCTACCGCAAGATTTGTCTACTTGTTTGTTTTTACTATCTTGGAGAGTTAATTACTCCCTACTCCAAGATACTAGCCTAAGCTATGTTGGTGATAAGAGCCCTAGAAAATAAAAAAATTGCTAGATGAATTTTAATTAAGCGTTACTTTTAAGAGTTGTTCCTTAAGTCAATGGGTGCAGAAATGAAACTTTGGTGGTGTGAAGACTCGACTTCCAAAAACACTAAAAATGCACCTAAGAATGATAATCAATTCTTTTTCTTTCAATGAACTTCTATCTAAAGAAAGAGTTGGAGAATGCAATCTTTTCAATAAACAATTCTTCCTTTAAACATAAAGAATGATTGAATAAAAATATTTTTGTCTTTTCCAATAAATGATTGAAGCTCACAATGAAATCTCTTTTCTTTCAAAACTTGTAGCTACAAAAACAATTTTCGTTCAAAAGAGATCTACAAATTTCTAAAAAGCACTCAAAACTACAAAACTAATTTTGAGACTAACTAATTTGCACTCAAAACTACAAAACTAATCTTGAGATCTAGAGTTTTTTAAACAATCTAAATGAATAAAAGCTTTAAGATTTTTTGAAGAATGTTTTACTTAGTTGTTCAGCAAACTAAGGATCTATTCGTCCAGAATAACAAACAGATGAAAAACACTCAATTATGTTTTTTTTTTTAAATGAAATTCAAAAACCAATAACAAAGTTCTTTTTCGAAGATTTGCAAAGAAACAAGTAGCTTTATTTCTCAATAAAGGATGATTTCACAAGCAGGTCAAATTCAGCAAAAAGACAAGAAAACCGATGTAATCTGAGGTATTTCAAAATGTCAAATGCTTCAAATTGCTACAAAGACCAAGTGAAAAGCAATCCAAAATGCAAAATCTTCTAGAAAATCATCAAAATATCAACAATGTTGGAATTCATTGATAGAAATTTTTTGATAGAAAGAGTAATCAATCTGGGCAGAAATCAAAAATACTAAATCAAAATAAATATAAACAAAAGAAAGAAATCTAGAGTTTTTCTAAAATTTAAACAGGGTATGCAGGCTTCGAGAAGTATTAGGTGCGGTACCGCACTGTTTACTAAAAGAAGATGCGAAACTGCCCGCACTGTCAAAAGAAGACAGAGTGCGATCCCAAAAAAAATTAGAGAAAAACACTAAAGATTTGAAAATTTTCTAAAACAGAGAAAACCTAAACTACCCAGGCAGATGTCTATCAATCAAAAACTAAGAAAAATGTTTCCTCGAATCAAAGTAAAAGAGAACCAAAAACACAACAAGTTCTTCCCCAGTGGAGTCGCCAATTTTTTGTACGGATAAATCGTTATTGCGGACAAAACCGATCTGCCTAGTACTAAAAGTATCTAGCAACAAACAGCCAAATAGACTAATCTTTCTCTAAGCATATCTGATATATGAAAAACTCTATATAGGTGTTAAAATACCTACCTTATGTCCAGTGCTTGTTTGAAGTTGTTGTTGTCCTTTGCGCGCTTGAAGGAGTTTCGTTTGTAAACCTGCAGTCACAAACAAGCAAAGTATTACATAGCACCTGTATAGACATTATCATAAATCATACTTATCATAGTGATCAAGGAATCTATGAAATAAACCATTAACAAAATCTTATTGAGAAAAATGAGTATATTTGTATTAATTTCAAAGAAGGAAAACCTTACAACCTGAGCCTTGATGTTGCACAGGCCTTCCCGGGGTCCGAAGCAGGAGTCTCCTCTACTTTGACAAGCTCTACACTCTTTCAATCAAGACAAATAGAGGTATGTGATCTCTCCTCACAAAAGTCTTGTTTAATTGAGTCTGAATCTCAACAGCACTTATCTTCAAATATTCTAAAGCTCCAACTCCCTTTGAGGCTACCCAATGCCTCTTTTTATAATGGAAAAGAGGAGGTTTTTCTATTCCAAATATGAAGGGATAGAATCCTCCTTCAAAGGGATAAGCTCCTTACATCAAGGGGTTAGCTCCATAAGGTAAGGGATACATGAACCTTATCAAAGCGTATCCATTCCCGAAAATTCCCATCTATAATCTTCTAGAATTGATCTGAAATCAACTTTTTAACTTTACTTTCTCACCTTTTTGAATTTTACAGAGGTCCGCACCTATAACACAAAGAACGTGTGGTATGGTTCCGCAGGCGAGCTGAACTTTAGGTGCGGGACCGCAGGCAATGAATAGAGAAAGTGCGATACCAAAGTTTAGGGGATTTTTAGGAACTTTTCTCTTATTTTCAAAGCTTGACATGAGGAACTGATATGATAGACTTGCAAAAGGCGGAAGTATGAGTAATAATGAGCTCATACTCATAGCAGAATTTCAGGATGACAATTTTTAGTGTAACACTATAGTCAAACAATTGTCTATGTGTTACCGAAGGATTCAGTCTCAAATGAAGACAACTTTTCCAGTAAAATGAAGATGTTGAAACTCTCCTACACCTGAAAGGGGGGAGTTCCGAATTCAAATGTTGATTTTCACTCCTTTTAGCTAACAAAGGGCAGAAAATGATAATAATCAAATTGAAGGTTGTCAGACTAAAAGTTTCGACAACATCTACACAGCAGTGAGTAGTTTTTGACATCATCAACAAACGCAGCAGTCAGTCATTTTTGACATCATCAGCCAATTGGTGATCATCATCAGTAGCCAGTGGGTAGTCAATATCAAAGCAGCCAATGGGCAGTCAACATCAAGTAGCCAGTGGGAAATTTCGACATCAGCAAATTCGTCAGTGGGCATCATCAACATTTTGTAAGTGGACAATAGATGTTGATTGCAAATAAAGGAAATATGGATCCTTTTGCAGCTTGGCGCGTGATGGAGTTTTCAAGAAAAATCCAAGGATGAATTAGACTTGCAACTGACTCATGTTCTCTTCAGATTGAATTTTTTTCAACATATAGTTTTGGTGGTAGTTTTCAGGCAATGTTTTTTAGGATCAACAACTTTAGCATGAGAACTTGGAAGATGGTTCCTAGTTCTTATTTTGGACTTATGATTGAGGGGAGGAATGTTAGTCTCACTGTCATGTGAGTAAAAAAATTCTAAGTCCAAAATAACTAAATTAATTATTATCATGAAAGTTAGGATTTAATTCTACCTTTCTAGCTTTGGTTTGTTCCTCATAGTTAGGAGTTAGTTTAGGTCTAGTTGGTTGAGATCTTCTCTCCAACTAGTTAGGCTCCTAGATTAGTGTATGGTTGAGATATTTTCTCAACCAAAGAGTCCAAGATAGACGAACTATCTTGAGACAAAATTCCTCATGTATTTATATGTATCATAAATATTATTTTAATAATGAATATGTGAGAGTACAATGAGGCTCTCAAGCCTTTTCCGCCACTTCTTGGTCTCGGTAAATTATGTGTGATTATTTATAAATTTTCTTCAATTTAGCCATTGGTTTAGATGGACTTGGGTTTTTTTCTAGCAATAAAATTTGGTATATTTGATAATGTGAATGTGCCAATGTGTAGCATGCCTTTTGAAAAATGCAATTTGTCACAAATGCAACATGCATAAGTAGGTGTGGCTTGGATTGATTGCAAATATGTCTTGATTGTTTTAATTGAATGTATATGATTTCTATGTTCTTAATTTATCACTACACCTTGTGCACATATTGCAGATTTTAATTGATGCAAATGCCTATGTTTCCAAATGGCTTTGTTGTAGAAAGCAATGGAGACCAACCTGATATTGTCCTTGCTCAGTGACAAAGAATGTGTATCTTTTTCTAATGGATTTTGATGTTTAGGCAACCTGGAGAATCTTCTCTTTTTTTATGCTTTATTGTCAATTAATTGGAACTCTAGCAAAGAGAAAGATGTAATAGCACTAGTTTCTTTATGAACAAGATGTTTAGAAGCAATAGGCGACGCGACATTGCAATTGTTTTCCTTTGACATTGATTCAACTGCTAGGTGTACATTTTCAATGTGGTTTATATCATCGGTACTATTTATTTGTGTAAGTGCACAATAATGTGTATGTGATATGGACATTTGAATACACATGAGATATAACACTTTGGATGAATTTTTTGATGGATAAAATCTAAAATCAATATCTTTGGTTGTTGCATTCCAAATGCATATGTTAACATTTTGTAGTTCACATATTCATTGGATTGTAAAAGCACTTCCTTCTATATGTCCCTTTGCATATGGCGTTGATAATTTAATAATATAACCTTGCCAACTATTAATACATTGTTATTGTTCAATGATCCTAACATCAAAGTGATATTTCAAACATTCAATAGCTCTAATATCATTGCAGATGAAATAACTATAAAAGATTTGTGCCAACGTTTTTCTTAGACAAGCCATGTCAAACCATAGAGCAAGTGCACAAATAGATTCAAAAAATGATTCATGGCGGTCATTGACCATATGATCATAGATCAAGAACTCTTGTTGCATTGGGATTTATCCAATTGAGAACATGTCATATTGTCTACAGGAAACATGGCATCGAAAATTGCATGGAGCAATCAATCTAGGGATCGAAGACGTGATGCCCATTGTGTGGTGCAATAAGAGTTGTTCAAAATGGCCAAACCCAAGATTTTGGTTGTGCAATAAGATATTATATTGATAGGAAAAAATGTTTTGATTAAACAGAAGATAAGGTTTCCTATCTGTAAATAGTCAAACATTAATTGGAACTGACAACCAATTAGAGAACCATTTGATGCAAAAAACATCTCCCCATAAACTAATTATAGAAGAAGTAGAAAGAGAAGAGGGTGTAGACAATCCTTGCAAATATGTATGAACATCACTAACATGGTGCAGGTCTTCAAGATACTCAGGAGTTAGTTCAGTATGCAATGATTGCAAAGCGATGTTGTGCCAACAACTCAAGCAATGGTGGAAGTGATTAACAATTCCTTGTTGGATTTCAACTAAGGTATAGCGAAAGGGAAGAAGAACAATAAAATAATCAAATTTAATTAATCCCCTGGATAATAGGGAAAATGGTGTAGTCTATGTATGTTGAATCTAGATAATGTGTGATTGATTTCTTCGAAATTTGACCCATTTAGTGCAAAATCATTTTTCATTGCCATGTGGTCCAATGGGAAAATATGGCAGAGTGTCAAATGCAATATTGCTTTAGAATGGAAAAAGCATGAAATATGCTAAATGGTCTATTACTTGATACAATTGGACAACAATGTGGAATTTTATGTAAAGTATAAGTCTCCTTTTTTTTATTTTTGTTCACCACTTAGTCAAATACAAGTAGCTAGTTATGGGACAAAGAAGATGAAGAACAAACTATAAAGCAATTTGAATATGGCATTGTTTACATTCTATCAAATGGAGACAAAGTACAATAATACAATTAAACAGTCAAAATTGATAAAACAAAAACGTGTTATACTAAGCACATAGAAAATAAAGCACAATGTACTAATAGACATAGACTAAAGACTACCTAAGCAAGTAGCAAGTTTACAAGAGTGTCTAATTCGAATTCAAAAGGGCATCAAGCACTAATGAAGGTGTACACATCTTTGCCACACTTTGAGAAAAAGATAATGGGTCAAAAAAAAATAACACAAAAATTTCCTAATATTAAAATATATAAAGAATATATAAATACAAATAGACTCTAGATTGATTTTAATTGAAACTTGTCAAAAACACAATTTTTAAATTACAAAGAACTATATTAACTATTAAATCACAAGAAAATACCAATCAACATTTTTTTTAATTAATTTGCAAATTAATACAATATAAACTATTTAAAGAAAACATCTCAATCTAATCAATATTAATATAATATTTATCATAAATTAATATTTTCAACAATGATTTTTAAAAAATCAATCAATTTTTTTTTTAAGGTCTTATTCTACTTTTGTTATTTCAATACATGATAACATGTTATTCTACTTTTCGATATTTCAATACATGATAACATGTTATATATTATATATAAAAGGAAGCACAATTTTGTTCTATAACTACTAAAATGTCATTGTATTTTGTAATCTTTAAAAAAATAAACATAAAAATCAAAATGTCCTCTTAAAATCCTAAAAATGAACTTTGGAAAATTTGCAATCCATTTATATACTAGATTTATAAATAAATGGAGATAAAAATAAGTGATGTATATTTAATAAAAAACTAATAAAAAGAGGCGAGGGAATGAGGGCAAACATTACTATAAACTTGAAGAAAAGGTAACCATCCTAAACATTAACAAAGTGCATATCCCATTTTGTATAGCTACGAGATTGTTATTGTGGCTGGGAATTCTAATAGTATTTTAAATCTAAAACTACTTTATAAAGCCCTAAGAAAATCAATTCCAGAAAGTTCCAGCGTCATATACTAGTTGGTCTATGTATTTTAAATTTGTGAATGAATAAAGACAAACCAAATGGTGTGTATCAACTACCAAAAGACAAGTAATTGTTTCAAAGCTAGTCTTGATTCTATTGAATTATGTTGTATGTATTTGTGTACGTGAGATAAGTAATTGTTATAAAGCTAGTCTTGATATTATTGAATTATGTTGTATGTATTTGTATATGTGAGAAATAGATAAAAATTAACAAATGTCATAATAATTATTTATGGAATTATATATTTTTTATTTTCTAATATATTTAATTAAAATTAAAAAATATATATATTTTAAATTTAAAACTATTATATAAAATCTTAAAAAATCAATTCCATAAATTTTGTCGTGATATATGTGGCTTTTTTGATCTATCTGTATTTTAAATTTGTGAATGAATAAAGACAAATATAGACAAACCAAATGAAGTATATTAACTATAAAAAGTAACGAGTTTAGATCCATCTAAATCTGGATCTAACATGAGCAGAGAGGGATCAAATTTTTTGAGGTGCAAACTTGTTTTAGAGTGCAAAATACAATGTCTATCTTCAAATAGTTTATTTAAATCCTACATTGAAATATTTTTGAAAAATATAAGGTTTAAACGTGACTCACACATTTTTTCTACTTCTAATTTCTTTACATGAAATTATATTAAGTCATATTGACAACTAACTAAACATATATTATAACAGACATTACTTTACTATTTAGAGAATAGTTTATTTTTATTTTGTCCATTCCATGTTGAATATGAAAAGACACATGGCCATAATAGTTTATTTTTATTTTGTCCATTCCATGTTGAGCATGAATGGAGAGACACACTTACACATGGCTAGAATAGTTTATTTTTATTTTTTCCTTCCATGTTGAGCATGAAAGGACTGACACACTTACTCATGGCCATTGCCATCATATTGGGTTGTAGAACTAGCTTGGATCCATCTAACTCTGCCATTGGGTTGTAGAACTAGCTTAGATCCATTTAAATTCGCCATCGCCATCATACTGGGTTGTAGAACCAACCTAGATACGTCTAAATATGGATCTAACGAGTGGAGAGGGGTCAAATTTGTAAAGCCCAAAACATATATCTTCAAATAGTTTATTTAAATCCCAAGTTGAAATATTTTTGAAAAATATAAGGTTTAAACATCACTCAGACATTTTTTCTACTTATAATTTCTTTACATGAAATTATAATACAGTCATATGGACAACTAACCAAACATAAATTATAGCCAACATTGCTTTACTATTTAGAGAATAGTTAATTTTTATTTTGTTAACTCCATGTTGAACACTTACACGGACATGGACATACTTACACATAGCCATCATACTGGGTTGTATAAAAAATAAAAAACCAATGGACTCAATAATTATTTATAAAACTATATATATATATATATATATATATATATATATATATATATATATATATATATATATATATATATATATTAATTTCCTAATATACCTAATTAAAATAAGAAGAAAATATTTTATTTATATAGAATATAGATTTTATCACTTTGCTAGTTTATATTTAGTAACTAAAATGTAATTAAATATAATATGTTTTATTTTTATAATTAAATATAATGTGTTTTTTTTTATAGACGATTATATTTAATTTTAATAAAAGTTAATGATTTTATATATATAGAGTATTGAAGAAAATCATTTTTAAATAGATTAAAGACTAGATTCCAATTATATTAATTATATATATTAATTCAAAAATATATATATATAATAAATTAATTAATTTATATATTAATATATATATATATATATATATATATATATATATATAATTTATTTATTTTTAAGATAAACTGTTTCTTATTACCAGCCTAATCAACCCTGCTTAAGCTTGTCTATCGGGAAATCAAGCAGCAACTATCACCGGACCCATACCAAAGGACAAAAAAACCAAACCCCATTTCTGCCTATTAGAAAAACAATTAAACAATCACCAAAATAAACCATTGCTTGAAACAATGTGTACAAACGAAAATCCAGACATTAAAATTAACAAATTTCATAACATATTGGGGGTATGTTGATTAAAGTAGAGTGTTGATGGTTAAATATCCAAACTTATTATTAACATAAATTCAAATCACATTCTATAATTATTTTTTAATAAATTAAAAAATAATTTATAACCATGAATTTCCAATATATAGAATGCAACATTTTGGCACAAAGATATAGCATGCAACATTTTGGCACAAAGATAACATTTTGTCTCACCAAAGCCCATTAAAACTAGTTTTTTATCACCATGGGATTGTTTTGGCTAGTGACTTTGATCCCATTGCTTTATGATACTCACTAGTTTAAATTGATTTTTAAATATTTTTTAAGAAATTTTTGCCCTCTTGGACATAATAATAAAGATATAATTTTATTAAATTAAAAAAATATATATATATATATTATAAGAATTATTTAAATAAATTTAATACAAAAATTAAAAATTTATATAAAATATTAGAATATTTATAAGTCTAAAATTATTAATATAAATTGATTAAATTAAATTGTTAATTTATATTAAAAATTTTAATATAAGGGATTTCATTAAAATAAACCAATATTCTTATTAAATTAAAATAAAACAAATTATCTACAACAACAAAAACAAGATTTCAAGGGAAATGTAATTAATAACTTAAACACGTGGCAAAGCCCCCCATTAATGTTTTATTAGCTAGAACCAAGTTGGAAAATGTAATTAGTAAAGCCCCCCATTAATGTTATATTAGCTAGAGCCAAGTTGTGCGCTCATTCACGAAGAAAAGTAGATAGGAATACATTCCCTCTAGTGGATAACGAATCCACCCCACATTGAATTCCTCTCCGACCTTTATCTTTCCAACTCACGGGCCGAATCACGGGACTATCAAAACGCCTTAAAAAATTGGATTGCTAAGTTTCATAAATGGACTAACCCTAACATGAAAAAGCCAAAAACGGTCAATTTTAGTACACAATAATTTACCATTGAATGCCACTTATCAGTTTGCAAACCAGGCAAAATAGGTTTTAGAAAAGCTTTAATTTATTTTGTTTTAGATATATTAAATATAAAAATAAAATTGTAACTTTAAAGATGATATTATAGTATTTTAAACAAACATAAACTCAATAATTTAAATAACAACAATTTTAGTAAATATGAACTTTTGATTTAATTTGATTTATATATTAGGTTGAAGGATTGTTTTCGACTTTCAAGAGAGGATCTAATTTAAGTAAAATATTTAATAGATTAAAGATAAATATTACAAGTTTGGCTTACTATTATTGTTTTATTTTTCAATAATAAAATAATTGTAAAAACAATATTTTACAATGCTTCCAAATTAATTTATTATATATTTAAAAACTTTAAATATGGTTTAATGGTATGAAAAGAAAGGGAGGTAATACGCTTGTACTTGTTTTTATATATGTGTGTTTTGAGAGTTAGTTTAATTGGTGAAGTTTTGTTGTTAAAGTATTTTTATTATTAAGAGGTCACGAGTTCAATTCTTTTAACACTTTCAAGGTCTTCGTGGTGATCTATTTGGTACAAATCTCCTCGTTTTATGAACCACATAGTATATATATAAGTGAAATATATTTATTAGTTTTTAACTAGCAATTGCACCAAATGTTGCAAAGGAAACGTCGTAAGGCAATAGTGTAGGAAAGAGTAGCATTAAATTGTTACTCTTCCATGATAACAGTGAAATTTTCACCAGATGTTGCCAAAGGGTCTCAACGGAATTTGGATCTTGGTTAAAGAGGGGGTCTCAGGAATTTCATCATTGACATGACAGGAGTATCCGCAGTATCAAGTTCTCTCCTTTTGGTTATTTAGTGCGGTTTCCAAAGAATTCATTGTAGAGATAACAAATATCTCCATCCTTAGACATTATTGACTAGAAGACTTTGATTTGGTCTTTTGGTTATACATACATATGTATTTGCACTAGCGACACTTATGTTTGAAGTATTAGCCTACTTGAATGGTTGGAATTTATCCACACCCTATTTGTATACGCCAACTTTATTCGGGATTCCAGATTTCATGCAATTGATATAACTCTCTTGGGATTCATTTAAATCCATTTACATTGTTCCCCAAGTTCAAACTCTAGCAAAAATTTGTATCATTTTGTTTTTTATTAGTATGTGGACCGGATCATAGTGACATGCATCAAATGCTTTTGGATAAATTATAAGAAGATCAATTTGAAGCCAAAATATGAATCTTTTGAACTCAAGGATCAACACATTTGGTCTTTGAATTGTAGAGAGGACTATGAGCCTAGAGTAGGATACCAAAGTCCTTTTAATTGATGATATCAACAACCCAAAAATGTAGAAATTATAGAAACATATGTATATCAATGGATTCAATCTGATCAAGCAATGTACTAAAGCTAGATATTGAATCCTTTTACAAATCAATTGCGGAAAATAAACACAATCGCCAATCACAACAAGTAAAGAAAGAAACAAATCAAACCACAACACAGATATTTTCCCGAGGAAATATTGTTGCTCAAAACCCCTCTTTATTCTATTGTATATTCACCATGGAATCATGAAACAATTACAATGCACTCTTCTCTCAAGAGTCTCTTGCACTCTCACAACTATCTCACACTAACCTGAACAAAATCGACCAACACTAAACCAATGTCCTGACTCTAATTAGCCTGCCTTGCTTGCGCAATTCATGTGGAATGCAATCCCTATTCTTTAGGAATTTCAACCTTCCAAACTTGTGTAAGCATCATGGGAAATCCAATGGATGTCTGGTTGCATGCGGGCAACCTACTAATGATACAACTAATAGTTAACATCCCTTTAACCTTTGTCTCAACTGGGTCTCCACTGGAACTGACATGCCTGCAGCTATTAATAGCAAAGCATCAGTTGCATGGCAGATCATTGCATGTGAATGAAATCTGCTTTAATTCACTTGATCTCTCACTAGTACAACAAACAGTTACAACTAGTCCAAGTGACTTTAACTCAATAAATTGAGTTAACTAATTTCTCATGCTTTAAACTAATGAACCAACTGCAATTCGAACTCCATAACTAATAGAATCACTCTGCATGCCTCACCAACCACCCTCAACTCGAAATTCATGAGCTAACTAAGTTTATCACACTCAATTAATTATTACAAGTGATTATGAGATAAGATTACATTTTATTGTCCAATTTAATTAAGAGAAAATTAAATTGGACACACATTTCTTGTTGACTTTTCAACAAAAAATCATTACTAACGAAAACATGATTATTAACCAAGCATCATTATTAGGATTTGATCTTCCAAAAATCATCTATTAACAAAACAATGAATTTGTCAACTACATTTGACAATTTTTATGGAATTGGTTTAAACCAAACAAAGGCAAGTATTTCCTTCCGTTCACATGTTGATTGATCAATTGAGGTGGAAAATTTCACTATGATTCAATCGTTATGTATATTCAATTAGAAACATTCAAATGTAATAATGTTCCTTGCCTGCATTTAAAATAGTCATAATCAAGTTCAAGAAGCTTAATATAATAAAATTCTTTAAATTTACCCCCAAAAAATTAAGCTACTCATCTCCTCAATTGAGAGTTACATTAAAAATCAATACAATTATGACCCATTATGATGTAATTATTCTCCCTGTGATGTCCATAAGTGTTGAATCACTTTGAGGTGGGGAATTCGGAATCTCCACAGTATCCATTTTTAAGTCTATGTTTCGAGTCTAACCAAGACTCATCATCAAGACACAAATACCTAATGATGAATGTTTTTAAGCAAATACTTGATTCGTAATGAAATTCGAAGAACGAGGTACACTCTGGATAGCCTTGCAACATTAGCTTATAATAATCATCTAAAACTCTAATATAATTAATAATAATAATTTAAAATATTTATTTATTAAATAAACTATAATTAACCATTTTTCCTTGGTATTTTGTTGGTCGACCATTTCTTTCTCCTCTTTCACTCTTTCGCTCGCTTTTATTTATCTCATCCATCCTCCTTTCTTCTTGGCGAGTTTGTGTCCTGATGATGAGTCTTGATTAGACTAGAAACGTAGACGTAAAATGGATACTGTGGAGATTTTTAATTCCTCACCTCAAAACTCACACCACAAAAACCTTCAAACTATCATTGGTACCCTGTATGGAAGGGAAACCTGGATTGAGATTCGTAATCTCGAAGAAAAAAAAAGGTTAAAATCCGAAGAAGAGAGGTTCATCTATTTTTCCTGAAGCACTGTCGTGATCTGAATCTTACACCTTCCTTCACATCTTTCAAACATAGGTTACACAGCCAGCACACTCGCAAAGCATTTAACTAGCTCAGCAAATACCTAATCCACAATGAAATTCGAAGAACCAGGTACACTCTGGATCGCCTTGCAACATTAGCTTATAATAATCATCTGAAACTCTAATATAATTAATAATAATAATTAAAATATTTATTTATTAAATAAACTATAATTAACCATTTTTCCTTGTTATTTTGCTAGTTAATCATTTCTTTCTCCTCTTTCACTCCTTTCGCTCGCTTGTATTTATCTCATCCATCCTCCTCTCTTCTTGGGGGGTTTGTGTCCTGATGATGAGTCTTGGTTAGAATCGCAGCGTAGATGTAAAAATGGATACCGTGGAGATTCTGAATTCCCCACCTCAAAACTCACACTACAAAAACCTTCAAACTATCATTGGTACCCTGTACGAAAGGGAAACCTGGATTAAGACTCGTAATCTCGAAAAAACAAGGGTTCAAATCCGAAGAAGAGAGGTTGATATATTTTCCTGAAGCAGTGTCGTGATCTAAATCTTACACCTTCCTTCACATATGTCAAACATAGGTTACACAGCCAGCACACTCGCAGAGCATTTGACCGTCTCAGCAAATACCTAATCCGTAATGAAATTTGAAGAACCAAGTACACTCTGGATCACCTTGCAACTTTAGCTTATAATAATCATCTAAAACTCTAATTAATTAATAATAATAATTTAAAATATTTACTTATTAAATAAACTATAATTAACCATTTTTTCTTGGTTTTTTGCTGGTCGGCCATTTCTTTCTCCTCTTTCACTCCTTTCGCTCGCTTGTATTTATCTCATCCATCCTCCTCTCTTCTTGGCGGGTTTGTTTCTTGATGATGAGCCTTGGTTAGACTCGAAACGTAGACGGAAAAATGGATATTGTGGAGATTCTGAATTCCCCACCTCAAAACTCACACCACATAAACCTTCAAACTATCCTTGGTACCATATATGGAAGGGAAACCTGGATTAAGACTCGTAATCTTGAAAAACCAGGGTTAAAATCTGAAGAAGAGAGGTTAATCTATTTTTCCTGAAGCAGTGTCGTGATCTGAATATTACACCTTCCTTCGCATCTGTCAAACATAGGTTACATAGGCAGCACACTCGCAGACCATTTGACCGGCTCAGTAAATACCTAATCTGCAATGAATTTCGAAGAACTAGGTACACTCTGGATCGCCTTGCAACATTAGCTTGTAATAATCATCTGAAACTCTAATATAATTAATAATAATAATTTAAAAAATTTATTTGTTAAATAAACTATAATTAACCATTTTTCCTTTGTATCTTGTTGGTCGGCCATTTCTTTCTCCTCTTTCACTCCTTTCGCTCGCTTGTATTTATCTCATCCATCCTCCTCTCTTCTTGGCGGGTTCGTGTCTTGATGATGAGTCTTGGTTAGACTCGAAGCATAGACATAAAAATGGATACTGTGGAGATTCTGAACTCCCCACCTCAAAACTCGCACCACAGAAACCTTCAAATTATCGTTGAATCACTTTTCTAAACTATTTAGATTATTTATATAATTATGATTATATCACTTATTATTACAATATCATATATTTTTGCAAAGAAAGTTTTTCACTTTTAAAACAAAAGCATAAGCATAAATTAGGTAATTGAGGCATAGGAAAGTTGGTCAGTGAAGATATGTTTCTTAAGTGATAATGGTGATTTCCATAGTAGCTCCTTATGGGGTTGTGCCTTGTGGATTAGACATTTTAACATCCAATATTGAAGTCTAATAGGCATGAATCAAGATGAATTCTTACCACATGGAGAAATAACTTACGTGTAATAGTTTGGCATGTCTATTATGTCTCTTGTTGGTCTCATAGAAAAAATCAATCTCAAGGGTTGGAGCTGATTCTTCAATCATACTTATGGCTATGATCTAAGTATAGTGGGAAGAGGAGCATCTTGATGGCTCCTTGGGATGTGTGCACCAAGCCTAAAGTGGACAGTGGACTTAGCTTGTTTGATGTTTCTACATACTTTTGCTATGACATTTGGCTCATGTGATATTATTTCTATGGCTCACTTATTTCAAGTTTCAAGCTCATTCATCTTCCAAAGTATATTCACAACTTGGAATGTCATGGATGGTTTGGTTCATTGGTCTTAGCAGGGCACCAAGGCAAGATGGAACTTATTTTGTCACCCCATCTAGAGTTGGAGGGTGCAAGGTCAATGTGATGTTGATATATGTCATTTTCAATCTTGAAAATTGAGTTGGGGGGCGTAGAGTCAATGTACTATTAATATACCCCATTTTCAAGCTCGAAAATTGAGTAGAAATGATATTTTCTTTGGGAAGGAATTTGGGATTTAATTTTGCACTCATGAAGGGACTAGTCTATCCTTACTTAGGAGTTTGTTTTCATGGCCTCAAATCCCCTGTCAATTATGGAGTTGACAAAGTTCATCCTGAAGGCCAAGTTATTCAAGATGAATCTAGGGATGCCAGGTATATTATGGAAGAACTAGAGATGGAGCTTTGAGCACCCTCTCGAGCAATATGAAACTCATAGATTTTACTCACTCTTTCAACATCATCATTTATTGTCACCCATACTAAATGTGAGTTGAATTTTTAATTATATAAAGGATGGACGAGTACAAAGATTTTGCAGTATTTGGTCCATCCAAATTTCTTATAAGCTATAAGTTTTTTCCTAGCTAGTGATGTACCCAAGGATTCCATTCAAGGCATGTTTGATCAAAGGTGTGTTTTCAGATGGCCTTTTCCCTATATGTGGTCGGTTGGATACTGAAAAATATATTCTAGGACTCTTGGTTTTCCCAATTGCTGGAACTTTTGGCAAAATCTGTATTGAGAGCTTCGTCAGAGACACATTCATTAGAGGACCTCCTTATTTGAAGAATGTTGATGTATTGTCCATTCTTCCTTTTCAAGGATCTAGAATTGCTTGAGGATTTCTTCTTTATCATTGCATGATTTATTGTAAATCTACTTTTGAGAATCAAGTTAATTCATCGTCTGAATTCCATCCCTCATACTGTGATGAGATATGCCATCATATTTTGCATAAGAGAACTTTGTTGGTAGCATAAATTGAGGCTTTTAAGCCCACTACATAATTTGATTTCATTTATGTTCTAGTTTCTTTATGGAAGAAGATATTATCTTCATTGTATATACCATTCCACTTTTGGTTCTTCTATTTGTAAATGCTTCTCTAGATTATAAGACATATTTTTCAAAAAAACAATCAACACATACAAGGGAGGAATACAAAACTTTTCTATGTCACTAAACATTTGAGGAATATAATGTATCCTTCTTGTCTCTTTACACATATTCTTCCCATGTGTATGTACATTTTATTTAAGAAACGACCTGAATTTAAAGGAAAACAAATTTTGAAGCGAAGGGAAAGGGAGGACATAGACAAAATCTCTCTCTCGTGAGATTTTTTTTCTCTATCAACCTGCCCTCCCTCCACATGCGTTATTGTCCTTAGCATGTCCCGTAATTGCTTTGAGGCAGAGGCAAGCCTTTTCTTTTAGTTTTGGAAGCATCTCTTACCTTTTATAAATAATCTTGATGAGTTGTTAAAGCTATAATCTTTCGAGAACTTTCTACTTTTGATGGATGGGTCTTCCTATCATTTTTCATATTTTCGTTGGTTGTTGGTTTCCAAAGGAAGAGCCTAGCTAACCTTGTGTCCATTTATAGCCTCGGGTTGGTTGAGATGGGAATTTTTGGCAAGGAGAATCTACATATGAATAGACTTCCTCCACTGAAATTGATGCTTTTGTTAATTCCTACTTCCTAATTTATTTCTAATAGATTCTAAGCTTTCCCTTGAGTTGTATAACCAAAGTTATTTAGGTTTGGTAAGGCCTAAATACCATAATGGAGAGGACAACCACGGAGCATCCTTGTCGTTCATTTCACAGTGCATATGTGACCTAACGATAATGTCACTGGTTTGAACTCCGAGAGGACGGTGGTAAAAAAGTGTGATAAGGAGCTGGGTCTGAAAGGCAGTACTTGAAAGATAGATTATATTTTATATATGGAGGCCTTTTTGGATCACCTCGTCTCCTTTTTCAGGGGCCATCCCAATTTCCTAGTATCTATCGGTATTTCTAGTCTCCAACCTTTGACTATCCCCCTATGACCCATTCAATACACATGAGCCTATAATGGTTTACGCGACATATAAGAAAGAACCAATAGTGATTCGATTCGTAAAAAGAAATATTTCAATTAATATAGTTTCGATAGAGCTCGCATGGTTCAAAGGGATGAATAGACATGACAAAATGGGTTATTTGAACCGTGGATGGCAAGGAAAGCTGGAAATACTTTCTAAAACGTGACGACTAGGATCAAATAGTCTAAATACTGGTATGTTTGTTTCAACCTTATTTTAACACCTTAACATTTATTTACATGGTAGGGCAGGTAGATTGTCTCATTGTGAGTATTTCTTAAACGTTATTGTGCAACTCAATGCAATGACTGAGCAAACATTCAAATATATTGAGGCCACGTCCATATTTTATAGGGAAAGCTAATTGTTGCTTAAGTTATTATTATAAAGTTTGTACCTTTCAGTTAACCAAAAAAAAAAAAACATAAACTGACCATATACAACAAACCAGTGAGCGTAATGATACCATGGATCAAATACATTAGAATAATTTACAACATTCAACTACACTAGTATTTGGTTGAAAACATCCAAAAATTCCTACACAGCGAGGATTGGAGGAAGTTCAAAATTCAATAATAGTCAAAGAATATTTCACTCAATTCAATGTAGAGCTTCAATATTGATGATTGAAGTCATCTCAATACATTCCCATAAGCAATGCATTCATTATAGGGTAACAGTATCAATGTCCTGTTTTCATCTTGGTATTTAAAACTTACTTCCCATCCATGTAAAAGTCTTTGACATGTAGAAATATTTGCGTTGCTTAAAACAACCCACAATTATTGTACATAATAATTTTTTCACATAATAGGAGTGCAATTGTCCCACAATTATTGTATAGAAGAATTTATTCATGGACTAAGAGAGCAATGATGGCACTAACCTGTTATCTTGATTGAACGATGCATTAAGAAGCTGACAAGAGACTGACTGGTTCGCCATGATTACAAATAGACTCAATGACAATTACAAAACCCCAATTGAATGAATTCTTCAATTCGAGGAAAGTCAGCGATCGAATTGAACCTATAAACTCTAGGCAGATGCAGGAATAAATCCGACCATACGGAATCACCGCATTTTGATTTTCTCAAAAGAAACTATTTTGGAAATATGTGTTGTGCGCTTAGAGTTAAACGATGTTTATGGGAAAGTAGATTTGAAATAGTTATTTTTATGACGATAGATTGGATGTTCAAGGAATGTCAGGTAAATGGTTGACACTCTCTCTTTTTTTTCCTACCAACAATACCCTATTACATTGTGATTACATTTAAAAACAAAAATCCCTCCACCATGCTCATGAAGTTATTCTTCATCCAAGGCATATCATAAACAAATAAATATAGTAGAAAATGAGTCCAAGAATTCCCAACACATTTTTGTGCACCATTGGAATTCATATCTCACATTTGCTACAGGGACTCAGAGCATACAACTAAATACTATTAGCTAATTTTGTCAATTTTGCAACAAATAGGCTTCAAATGTTTTCCTCTGCAATATTCAAAAATATTTTTTTTTGTATCAACTGGGAGACAACTGTCATTCTATTTTTGGATGCAGGCATACGATCTCACAAATGTTGCTAGATCTCTTAATCAAGACCAGCGATTCGTGTCTGCTTTGGCCTCCTACGATGACAGATCTACCTACAGCTCATCCTGGAACACTTTGCGGGCGTCAACGAGCATCCTTTTATTCTCATAAAACATCTTGAACAAAGAAGAGATTTGACATTACATGCATTGAACCCAACAACGGCCTTCAATTTGTCTAGGGCGACCTCCAGGCCACCATGCTTGGAATTAGAGGTTTCAAGTTCCAAGCCAAGATGCTTGGAATTAGATTTTTCAAGTTCCAGCTCCACTGATCTGGATTTATGCAGGAACGCAACATAATACAGAAATAACCATAAACATAGCAATACAACGGAATTAAGGCTTCATTTCATTAAGATCAAATCACGGAAATATGCTTACAAACATGATGGAAATAAAATAGCTAGGGTGCTAGTAGTGAATCTTTGAGAAGAGATGTGGCGACTACAGACCTCTGAACTGTATTACAATGAGGCTTGAGGGCCTATTTATTATGAAGAAACAATGGAGAATTTTAAACGTCCAAAAACCTAACCCTAGGACATGAAGCACCAAAACTATGGCCCCTGTTTGGGTAAATTGGTGTTTCAACTTCCCAGGGATGTAACTTCGGCATACACATCTCCTGCTTGGCTTCAAACGAATTCTAAGTTCAGACCCTAAAAATCAAGTAAAATAGTGTAAGTTGTAGGGCCACTCAAAGAGACAATGGTGGGGGCCCAAGTGGAATAGGCGGGTGGCCACCAATATCCACCTGGATCATTCCTCCCCCCTTAGGAAGCAATGGTCCCCATTGCGTTAAGTTCCTCCATGAGATGAGGAAATTTCTGCTGAACTTGGTCCCTGGTGAACCATTAGCCAAAGGGCCGAGGCGTTGGCTCAGCCTTGACAAACTGATGGATCTTCACAACAGTGCTCTGATTTGTATGTCCATGATATGTCTATGGTGGCCCCGTCCATGCGCCTCGTTTAACTTTGGTGAGGCTCTTCAATGTACGAGGTGTCCAGTAGAGGTGGGAAGTAGGGAAGAAGGCTGTCTACATTGAATATTGGGTGCAGAACAAGGAATGGTGGAATACTGATCTCAAAGGAATTGTTCCCTACAAATTTCTGGTGATGGCAAAGTGGAGCTCATCGGGAGGGTGAATTCCTACTTGGCAAATTCCAAAGGAGGCTCTTTGCAACAAGATCACTTTTTCAGCTTCAATTCGAAGTTGTGTGGCAACTTGTTGATCATGTCGTTGTTGTAATTTCAGCATTGACTCATTCAATATAGTGAACTCATAATGATGGGGCTCTAATGTGCTCGGCTTTGTGTTGTTTTCTTTGTTAGCTTCAGACTGGACATGAGCCGAATCGGCCTGAGTAGTTGCAAATGGCATGGCTACGTCAATGGGACATAGTGGTTGGAATCCCAAGCCCACCTAAAAGGGGCTATGGCCGGTTGAGCTATGGAGAGCTCAGTTATAACTGTGTTGTACATAGGGAAGGCTATCATCCCATGTGTGTGGATGCTTTGAATTTTACATGCATAGAATGTGTACAATCATCCTGTTGACGACCTCTATCTGGCCATCAGTTTGGGGATGGAAAGCTGTGGACTTGGTGAGATTGGTGTCCAACATTGACCAGAGGCTAGACCAAAATATGTTGAGGAACCTGTTGTCGCGATCTAATATGATAGATTTTGGGATCCCAAAGTGCACCCACACTCGTTCAAAGAAGAGTTTAGCAGTGGCTTCTACTGTGATATTCTTCTTGCAAACCGCCATAATGGCCATCTTTGAGAATCTGTTGACGACCATGAAAACACAGTCGTTTCCATGCTTAGTAGAAGGAAGGCCTGACATGTAATCCATGGAGATGGATTCCCAAGGTCGAATAGGGGTAGGTAGCGGAGCATAGAGCCCTTGCTTCTTGATGGTCGGTTTGGCAATGGTGCACGTAGTGCAGGATCTGATGTACTTCCCGACATCCTATCGAAGGTTCAGCCAATACAAATACTTCTGCAGTACTGACACTGTTTTCTCGACCCCAAAATGCCCAGCGACTCGACTGTAGTGCGCTTACCATATCATCTTGGCACGCTCGCTTGAAGGAACACAAATATGTCCCAGGTGACATAATATTGCATCTTAGAGGTGAAAATTTGGAACTTTCATACCCCCCAAGAGTGCCTTGTATGTGTGGTTGAATTCTGGATCACTCTTATAGAGAAGTAGCCAATCAGAAGTCTCATGCCCACAAGAGTTGAGAATGGTGGTTATGGCCACGATTAGTGGTCGGCTGAGACAATCTGCAACATTATTGGTGCTACCCTTCTTGTACTTGATGTTCAAATAAAATTGTTGCAGATATGTGGACCACTTCTGATGGCGATTGTTCTGCAACTTCCCTTGTGTCTGTATGAACTACAAGGGTCAGTGTTTTGTGTGGATGATTGTCTCCTTCCCCAAAATGTAATGCTTCCATTGTCGACAAGCCTGCACAATGGAATACATTTCTTTGTCATAAGTGGGATACTTTCGAACTGTGTTGGACAATGTCTCACTGTGATATGCCGCTGGATGCCCCTGTTGAGTAAGAACTTCCCCAATAGCATAGTCAGAGGCATCTGTCTCGATCTCAAATGGTTGTTGCAAGTCTGGTAATGTGAGCACTGGGGCATAACAGAGGCGATGTTTCAATTCTATGAACGTCTTCTGTTGAGATTTCGACCAATAGAATTTTGCTTTCGCTCCTCCCTTGGTGACTTGACTCAAGGGCCAAGTGATATGAGAGAATCCCAACACGAACCTGCGGTAGAAATTAGCAAGACCTAGAAAGTTGCGAAGCTCTGTTAAGGTGGTTGGGGCTGGCCAATCCCAAATGGCTTGGATCTTGGCTAGATCCACATGCACCCCCCTTTCATCAATAATGTATCCCAGATATTGAACCTGGGTCATGCCAAAAGTGCACTTCTCCAAATTGGCACACAACTTGTTTTGCCGCAGTGTTTGGAGGACTTCTCGGATGTGGTGGAGGTGCTCTTCCCAAGTCTGGCTGAAGATAAGAATGTCATCCAAGTATACCACTACAAATGAGTTGATGAATGGATGCAAGATGTCGTCCATCAACCTCATGAAGGTTGAAGGAGCATTTGTCAATCTGAAAGGCATGACGACCATTCGAGAAGGCCCTCCTTGGCTTTGAAGGCAGTCTTCCACACATCAGAGGGTTCGATTGGTACCTGGTGATACCCAGACTTCAAGTCAATCTTGCTGAAATATTTTTTCCCTTTGAGTTGGTCCAAAAGGTCATCAATCTATGGGATCGGGTAGCTATTCCGGACAGTGATCTTGTTTAGCGCCCGATAATCAATACAGAGTCTCCAAGTCCCATCCTTCTTCTGTACCAACACGATCGGGCTTCCACACAGCGATGAACTTGGCCGGATGTGACCTTTCTGCAGTAGCTCCTGAATCTTCCTCTTGATTTCATCATTCTCTAGAACAGAGCGCCTATAGATCGTTCCATTGGGTAGTAGCGCACCTGGGGTCAGGTTAATGGGGTGCTTAACCTGACAGTGTAGAGGCACCCTTATGGGTGAGGTGAAGATGTCCCCGTACTCCTCCACAACCTTGTCCATTTGTTGTTGTCGTGCAGAGGAGCCATGTCTGGAGGTCATGGCCACAATCTTATTCTTTCCCTAGGGGCAAATCATCAGGAAAACAAATTTCTTGGTTTGGGAAATGAGCTAGTGGGAGGCGGTGGTACCTCTGGTATTCTGTACAATTTATTTCCCAAAGTAACAATAACAACACGAGGTCGGGACTCATACACAGCATGTCGCTTCCACAAATATGGTTGGCCTAATAATACATTAGAAACATCAATAGGAGCAATGTCACACAATACCTCATCTGTGAAGGGCTTGATGCTATAGGGAAGGAGGCACTGCTAGCTAACGCGAAGATCCCATCCTTGGTGAAGCCACCCGATGGTGTATGGTTGTGGGTGCGTTGTGGTCGGCAAGCCCAACCGCTTCACGACATTTGCTGAAATGAGGTTCTTTTGGCTCCCATTGTCGACAATGAACCATAGCGGGGAACCCTTTACCCACATCTGGGAGTGGAAAAGACGCTCTGCCTCCTCTGGATCTTCTGGTTCCTCCTTATGGATCTTCCTAGTGGCAACAGTGGCGTTGGGCTCCACATCAATGATCTGCTTCCCTTTGTCATTCACCTTGTCAGGTTCTGATTCAAAGTCGAAGCATGCATCTGATTCAGAAGCCCTCATCTCGGCCACCAGCGACTACTTGGCCCGACACTCACTTGCGTTGTGAGTGGAGCTCTTATGGAACTCACACCACTTTCCTGTGTCCTTCTTTGGCTTCGCGGTGTTGTTCTTTGCTTGTGTCTTTGGAAGGTTTTCTTGGGCCGCCATGCCTTGGCTTTGTCCTTTGTTCTACATTTTGGGGGCACCTTTCCCTTGCTTTTGATTCGCAGATCCAAAGTCTCGCTTCTTCTGTTTGAATTTCTGCTCAATCTTGGCAGCATACCGATATGTCGTACCAAGCAAGGAGATGTCGAGGAACTCCATTTCCTCCTGAATGTATCTGTGCAGACAACTGCGAAAATTTAGCACCAAATGTTTCTCTGAATCTTTGATACCCAACTTTGTGCGCAAGGTATGGAACAGATTTGTTAGCTCATGCACATCTTGATCCCTTTGTTGTCGCAGCGTGGTCCATTGTATGTACTTGTCCTCATAGCTCCCCACAGGATAGTATTGTTCCTTTATGGCATCTCGAAATGAATTCCAAGTGGGTACGGATGAGAACAGAGAGGGTTCTGTCTCGTCCGTTTTCTCACAGTAGGTTTCCCACCAGTCCTTGACATCGGGGGTAGCTTTGAGGAGTGCAAAAATAATCTTCTCCCGGTCAAAAAAATCATGAACTGAAAAATATACTTCTAATAGATGCAACCATCTATCTACGGCATCTACATCTATTTGACCCTCAAATATGGGAATGCCAAAGTTTACTTGTACCTTAAAGGGAGTCGCGTCTCCAAAGTGGCTGTTGGATGCAGATGCGCCGCCTGTGGGCAGTCGTTAAAGGATCTAGGCAAAGTTATCCATCATCGCATTCCTTTGTTTTTCGAGGGCCTCCTCATTTGATAGGATCTCCCGCTCCCTCATCTTTCTTTACGTCCCCCATGGGCATCCGTCAAGGTTTGCGAGGCTAATCTTGCAAAGGTTCCACTAAATCGAGCCCTAACTCCTTATACCCCGACCTCGTTGGGGACATGCAAAGAAGGATTGAGAAAAATCAAACCACTCTGATACCACTGATCCGGATTTATGCAAGAACGCAACAGAATACAGAAATAACCATAAATATAGAAATACAGTGGAAATAAGGCTTCATTTCATTAATATCAAATCACAGAAATATGCTTACAAACATGATGGAAATAAAATATCTAGGTGCTGGTAGCGAATCTCTGAGAAGAGATGTGGCGACTACAAACCTCTGAATTGTATTACAGTGAGGCTCGAGGGCCTATTTATTATGGAGAAACAATGGAGAATTCTAAACGTCCAAAAACCTAACCCTAGGAGATGAAGCACCAAAACTGTGGGCCCCATTTGGGTAAATTGGTGTTTCAACTTCCCAGGGATGTAACTTCGGCATACTATCTCCGTTTGGGGCTTCAAAACGGCTCCGGAAGTTCAGGACCCGAAAAACTGCTAAAAATAGTAAGTTATGCAAAAAACTGAAAGAGACAATGGTGGGGCCCTAAGTGGAATAGGCAGGTGGCCACCAATATCCACCTGGATCATCCACCTGCTTGACGAGAGAATCAAGCTTCTCAAGGGCGGAGAGGCTCTTGCTCATGAGGGCCATGAGTGCGGCGTCCAAGTAACCAATGGCAGTTGTCAAATGGAAATTCTTGTGAGAAGAAAAATAATATATTCTATCAAACAAAAACACCAGAATATTTCTCAATGTCGAATTCTAAATGGTATTAAAACTACGTTGTGCACATCAAAACCTTAAAAGACCACTGCAACTAATAGAAAATTGCGAGCTAGATCTAACAATTTCTTAGACTCTTGGACACCATATCTAATCAGTGATTTGAAACTACAACGATGAGATGAATGCTTTTTCTTTATGTTTCCTCCTATCATCCTGCAGTGAGAGAGTAGGTTGGGAATCTCTTTTTGGACACAGACATATGATCTCAAAAATGATCCGTGCCTGCTTTGGCCTCCTGCGATGGCATATTTACCTACAGCACATCCTAGAAGACTTTGCGGGATTCGACGAGCATCCCTTTCTTCTCATAACATGTCTCGAACAAATAAAGTGCTTTGAAATTCCATGCATTGAACCCAACAGTGACCTTCAAGTTGTTTAGGGCGACCTATAAGCGACGATGTTTGGAATTGGGGGTTTTAAGTTCCAGACCACGACGCTTCGAATTGGAGGTTTCAAGTTCCAGCTCCACCTTCTTGACGAGAGAATCGAACTTCTCAGGGGCGGAGAGGCTCTTGCTCATGGGTGTTTTGAAGGTAGCGTCCAGACAACCAATGGAGGATGTTAAATGGAAACTCTAGTGAGAAGAAAAATAATGTATTTTATACAAAAACACTAGAAGATTTCTCAAGATCGAATTCTAAATGGTATTAAAACTATGTTGTGCACATCAAAACCTTAAAATACCACTGCAACTAATAGAAAATTGTGAGCTAGATCTAACAATTTCTTAGACTCTTGGACACCAGATATAATTAGAGAGTCGAAACTGCGTTGATGAGATGAATGCTTGTTCTTTCTATTTCCTCGTCACCCTATAATGAGAGTGTAGGTCTAACATTTGATCTGATGGTGCAGACAGGTACACCGTGGCACACCGTGGCAGATGGGGGAGTTGCTTTCAAAGAGGGGAGTTATTTTCAAAGACGAACATCTTACAACGTAATAATTAGAAGTAAACAAAATTTTAACCTTACACTTTTCAAGGCTATTTCAACACAAGATTTAAATTATTTATATTGATATCATATGTATATATAGAAAAAAGATTAAAAGAAAATATTTTAATATTTTATATACCATTATTCATTCAATTTTTAATATAAAAATAATATGAGGTATTTAAAAATATTCATAATAATAAAAAATTTCAAAGTGGGTCATCAATGAAATATTTTAATATGCAGGGTTAAGTAATATTAATGTATACCTAAAAATATATAAATGACAACAAAAACTATTTTAATGTGGACAATGTGTTCCAAGAGGTAAATGCACATGTTATGTAAAATATTTTTATATCAACTAATATGGGGCATTTAAAAATATTCATAATAATAAAAAATTCCAAAGTGGGTCATCAATGGAATATTTTAATATGTCGGATTAAGTCATATTCATGTATACTCAAAAACATATTAATAGCAAAAAAAAAACTATTTCAATGTGGACAATGTGTTCCACAAGGTAAATGCACATGTCATGTAAAATATTTTTATATCAACTATGTCTATATCATATATTGTTAAAAGAATTATGTATATATCATATAAAAGAAATGAAAAGAAATAAGTTTATCTTGTTAAAAGAATTCTAAATGGTATTAAAACTATGTTGTGCACATCAAAACCTTAAAATACCACTGCAACTAATAGAAAATTGTGAGCTAGATCTAACAATTTCTTAGACTCTTGGACACCAGATCTAATTAGAGAGTCGAAACTGCGTTGATGAGATGAATGCTTGTTCTTTCTATTTCCTCGTCACCCTATAATGAGAGTGTAGGTCTAACATTTGATCTGATGGTGCAGACAGGTACACCGTGGCACACCGTGGCAGATGGGGGAGTTGCTTTCAAAGAGGGGAGTTATTTTCAAAGACGAACATCTTACAACGTAATAATTAGAAGTAAACAAAATTTTAACCTTACACTTTTCAAGGCTATTTCAACACAAGATTTAAATTATTTATATTGATATCATATGTATATATAGAAAAAAGATTAAAAGAAAATATTTTAATATTTTATATACCATTATTCATTCAATTTTTAATATAAAAATAATATGAGGTATTTAAAAATATTCATAATAATAAAAAATTTCAAAGTGGGTCATCAATGAAATATTTTAATATGCAGGGTTAAGTAATATTAATGTATACCTAAAAATATATAAATGACAAAAAAAACTATTTTAATGTGGACAATGTGTTCCAAGAGGTAAATGCACATGTTATGTAAAATATTTTTATATCAACTAATATGGGGCATTTAAAAATATTCATAATAATAAAAAATTCCAAAGTGGGTCATCAATGGAATATTTTAATATGTCGGATTAAGTCATATTCATGTATACTCAAAAACATATTAATAGCAAAAAAAAACTATTTCAATGTGGACAATGTGTTCCACAAGGTAAATGCACATGTCATGTAAAATATTTTTATATCAACTATGTCTATATCATATATTGTTAAAAGAATTATGTATATATCATATAAAAGAAATGAAAAGAAATAAGTTTATCTTGTTAAAATGTTTGAAGTAACTTTATTTTTTTACATTTTGGTCGTTTTTAGGTATTATTTTTGGTATCTTTTAGGTATATTATTTTTGCCAATTTTTCTTGAGAGCAATGATTTTTTGAATTTACAAATATAAGTTATGTACTCTATATAACATTAAAAAATGAGATTTAAACAATAAAAATTAGGCATTATATATATAAAACAATGAAAAATTACACATTTTATATATATATATATATATATATATATATATATATATATATATATATATATATATATTAAACAATGAAAAATTACACATTAAATATTTTTAAATTGAAAATTACATGTAAACCTAATAGATTCTGAATAAATTGAAAATTACATGTAAACCTAATAGATTCTGAAATTTGTTTCACTATATTCTAATCAAGTCAATGTTTACAGAATTACCAGTGCACTGATTCTGAAAATTTGACTCTTTATGTTTGGATCAAGTGAAAGTTTACTGTAAAAACAACTAAAAATTACACTATATATATATATATATATATATATATATAATTACATATACATATATATTAAACAATAAAAAATTACACATTAATTTTTTTTAAATTGAAAATTACATATAAATCTAATAGATTTTGAAATTTGTGTCTATATTTTAAGTCAAAGTTTACAAAATTACTACTGAAAATTTTGCATACTGTACAATGTTTGTAGTAACTTTTTGGATTATATTTCTTTAAGTCTCATTAGACTTATGGTCAACTTTGGATGTTTCTAAATATATTCTGTGTGTTTTTTTCAGTGAAAGAACACACAGAAAAATCACAGATGTTGATGGGATTACTAGACATCTTTTAAATGTTTTATTTTGTGATTTTTTTTCTTATCATTTGTATTTTATGGGATTACTAGACATCTTTTAAATGTTTTATTTTGTGATTTTTTTTCTTATCATTTGTATTTTAAACATTATGGAAGATTTTGTAGATCCCATCAATCTTCTCATTTCGTTTTCAAAGCAGTGAGAGAACTTCAAAGTAATACATAATACTTTGTATTTATACGAATGTCAGTTCATGAACATTCATGAAAATACGAGTGTAATTTTATACGTATTTTTGGGTATGCAAATAACAGTTGTAGTGATGGAAACGTAATGATGACAGGTCATCATAGTTGTTTTTGTTTTTTTTATCGATATATATTCAGATAAAATTATTTATATATTATATTAAAATATTCTAAAATATTTTAAGAGTTCAATTTTTATTATTTGTTTAATAATTATTAATAATTAAATTAAATTTTGATAATATAATATGTTTCAAAATAAATATATTTATAAATATTAAGTTGATAGAACAAATTTAAATAAATATTTAGAAATGTGAAAAAGAATTAAATTTCTTAAAAAATATGTCTATAGATATTAAGAAAATTATAAATAAATATTTATAAGGATGAACAGTTGACTTGTTATGATGAGCACGCATACCTATAAATCATAGATGTCCAAATCAAAACTATCAACTAATCGCTCTATCTGTGTTTGCAGAACTCTTCAGCAAAGAATTTATCACAGTCCTGAGCCTTAACTGATAAAGCCTTACTCGATGGAAAAGAAAAGCCAAATGGAGTAAGTCAGACAAGTCTTCTTGACTTACTTAATCAAGTCGAAGAACTACTACTCCACGAAGAAAACCATGCATTTCAGACCGATTAAACTAAAAAGAGTCAAAACCAAGAAAAGACAAAGGTAATGGAATTCGGCCTCTCGTCTACGTGCATATATTTTTGACTGAAACCTATGCAAAATTCTACATCCTCACTCCGCGAATAACAGAACTGCAACTTCGAATTTCTCCTCCCCAACTTGAACTACTTCTCATTCGACTGCCTGACTCTCTTTGATCGACTCACTCTCTATGCCATCGTGCCCACTCCATTCGATTTATACGCAACCTATCCCTGCGTCCCCTAGATCTAACAATTTCTTAGACTCTTAGACACCAGATCTAAGAAGATTGAAACTGTGCTTATGAGATGAATGTTTGTTCTTTCTGTTTCCTGGTATCATCATGTAGTGAGAGTGTAGGTTGGGAAGAGGTATTTGTATAGGTTAGAGAGTTAGTTAGATAGCTAGCTTAAATGAAGAGGGTTGTAGATGAATGGGCTAAAACACTTCAATCATCTAACATTTGATCGAATGATGCAGATGGGGAAGTTGTTCTAAAAGAAGAACGCCTTACGTCATAAATAAATGAATATATGATCCATGAGGTCTAAACTAGTTAGTGTGAGTGTGGTTTAGTTTCCACCATGTCTCAGGTTCATGTCTTATGGGGAGGGATTGATGATGGAAATTATTTTTGGGGAATTATACAATCCCAAAGGGTATCAAGCTCAGTCATAGCATCCTGGTGATAACATCCTACTATGTGTTGATCATTCTTCCATCTAATAGATGAATTGGCCTCAACTTAGTATCCAATAATTTGAAAATGAAGTGTGTGTCTGTATATATATATATTAAAATTTAATTTATAAAACAAACAATCCCAATTAAATATTATTAAATGAAGATTATCAAAACAATTTTTTTAATAGTAACTCATGAATTAATGATTTTGAAGGACTAATATTGGCAAGACTTGGGATCAAATCACATTTTTGTCACTACTCACCTCAAATCCAAGATTTTTCTCAACAAAAATGTTGAACTGGTATAATTTTCTTGCCACACAGGTTAACATGTCTCCTAAGAATCGAACCCTAGTGGAGGGGGAATTAAACCCGCTAACTTATGGTCAAGCTACTCTCCTTTCATGCTATCAAAATAATTAATAATATTATTATAATGAGAACAATTTTATTTTAATATGTAGATTTCAAATTCAAAATCATATTTTTTTAATTTACAAATAATTTGCATTTCAACTTCTAATTTCAATATTTGTTCTATAAATTTTTATAACATTATAAAGCACTTCGTGTAATAATCAAGTTTATTTTGATGATGATTAACATCCACTTAAGATCAATGTAATTTAGTGAACCTAAATAAGATAAGAGATTATTTGGAATTCTTTAACGTTTTATTTCTATGCTCAAAAAGCAAGAAAAGAAATATTCTAAGATCACCATAATTTTGTTGCCTTAAAAGGTCAATAAAGTTGGTAGTGTAACAAATATTTTTAAAAGTAGATCAAATGTGAGTATAAGATAGACAATCTAAGAAAAAGTGTTTTTCATCTTCAATCCTCTTACTGTCACAAGGGTGACAAACTCTTTCATCCCATGGTGTTTTGGGAACTAACCAACGACTAGTTACACTATGAATCTCGTGAGAATTTGTTCTTATTTTAGTAATGTTCATTTTCTTCCCAACATTAAACAAGACATAGATATACTTTTCATTTTTGAAATTGGGGTTTTTCACCTCCTTATAAGATCTTAGTTTCTTTTGTCTTTATCTCTTTATCACCCCATAATTTATCCTTAAGTTTTGAAGTAAAAATACTTTTAATATTATCTTTAATTTAAGAATGATCTCTTCTAATGGTCTAGCCAAGATTGGGCATCCTTATGTCATCCCTACTTTCATTGAAGGTGAGAGTTTTGGCTAGAGTTAGAAGCAACTTTAGGAAACCTCTTAGCTTCTGTGTTGTTTAAACTCTTCTTATACATAAGATACCTAATCATAGCCATGTTTTCAATAGGTGAAGGGCTTACTTCAATCATGAGAATATGATAGTGACTATTTCCTTTAATCTTGAGATTGTAATTTATAAATTATTTTTCGATATGTTCTATCTTCATCCACAACTTTTTATAGATACTACAACCCAAAACCTCACATTCATATCAAATAGCAAGAGTTATGAGAGTCTCAAAGCAGAGTTTTCTTTTTTATCGCATATCCAAAGGGTTGTTGACTTATAATTGTTTTCAAGCTCATAGTAAGCTTTCCATCCTCCATTTATCCTTTTCTCAATGTTATACTTCTAATTGAGCTTATGATGGATATCAATTCCAAGTTATTTGTATCGAGGAATTCTTCCAAGTAGTTGTTGTTATATAAGAAAGTATCATGTGTGAAATTTTTGGATTTAATTATCGTGACTTTCATTTTTTCAATATTAATAGTCATGCCCATCTTGAAAAAAAATCTTAGAGGATTCTTAGCTAGTTTTCAAGATCGTAATGACCCATCGCCAAAAGAACAATATCATCAACATAAAAGAGAAGAGTTATGACTATAAAAGTGAGCATGGGGCTAAGACAACCTACATCTTCCAAACACTCTTCTAGCTTATCAATGTATATGCCAAAAAGAGTAGGGGATAAGGGACACCCTCACTTGACTTAAAACATGGTTAAGTTTTTTTTTTTTTTTTTTTTTGTTACTATTTACTTTAAGAATATTTGTCAATATGTTTACTTTTACTTGTTAGTTTTCCCATAGGCTTTGACAATATTTACGTTGAGAATATTTCACAACAGGCTTACATTCAATATTAATTTTCCCATAAACAAGAGTAAGATATTATTTATGACTTAAGGTCATTCAACAATAAGGCTTGAAGCTATTGTGACAATATACTTGATATGAGTTCACATATGGTGAGACCAGACATAAAATTGGTGTATGAGACCCCCTTTTTGGGGAACAAAGAACCCCTTCCATGTAGCAATTTGACTGATAAAGTATAGAAACATGTTCATACTCTACCCCCATATGGATTTAAACATGTGACCTCTTACAAGGAAACACATGTTCTTAATCATTAGATCCACTCAAATTGTACTTAATATATAAATACATTATACTTAGTATATTAATTTTATGGATAAAGAGAAATGTAGTGGGTGTTAATTGGATCTAGCTTAGATAGTCAAGAGGAAGAATTAGCATCCTACCCAATTGGACTTGAACCCTATATGTGATATCTCTATTCTTGTTTTTGTTCTTGTTTTAACATATAAGGGTCTTTGGTGATTATGGAAGAGATAATTGCAATTGTAATCTCGACGACTTCAAACTAGAAGTCATAGTTTAAGTCGGCATTTTTATATGTGTTTGAATTCCAATAAAAGAAGAGAGTACATATCCTACATGACACTTATTGTTGAGATCCACCCTAGGGGTGTAATGGGGGAGCCAAAGATCCCTTAGTAGAGTAATAATAGTGGAGACCATTCAATATAAGGTGGGATAGGTCCACTATATTATAAAATACGGCCTACTATGTTAGTTAGAATTGAATAAATATAATGGGGACTCATTATTGGAGGTTCAATAATTGGGTCTCTTAGTTAGTTATAAATAAGGATAAATTCCACCTTACAAGATGTGTGGAGTTTATTTTATTTTAGTTTATCTCATTAGGATATTGTCCCCTTAAAGACGCAAGTGAACAAGAGTAGATTCATTCTGTAAAATGATTAATTGCAAGGTGTTTCCCTACTTTAAGGGTTTTTTTATATTAGTGAAATATAGAGAATTTCTATATTGCTATTGGATATATTATATGTGATGGTATTCTTAAATCTACAATATATAACAAGTGGTAGTAGAGCTCTTTCGTCATCCAAAAGAAGATTTTTTCCTATTTTCCAAGTTTTCAAATATAAAAAAGAGGGTTACAACACTTAGATTAATTCATTTAATTTTATGTGTCAAATTTGATGAAACTTATTATAGATATGAGTTCCTCTTGTAAAAACACTTATCCGTCCTAACATGTATTTAGTCTTGGACAAACACTAGTAGGTATCTAAAAGCCCCTAAGGTCTACCACCCTCCCACAATGCACATGATCATTCTATTTCGCTAATACTAGCTAGCCTCTCACTTAATATATCCCCTTATTGTCACCCATTTGGTCAAAAAACAAATTGAAAAGATCGTTCATGAATTTCTAGTTGTCGGTGTCCTTCTTCCCTAGTTGTCATGATACTCAAACAAGAAGGCACTTGACACATGTATTTAATTTGCGCTTTCAACAAAATAATCGTTAAAGATAAATTTCCCATTCCAATTATTGATGATCTTTTGAATGAGTGTAAATACACTTAATTCTTTACTAAAATTGAACCCCATTTAGACTATCACCAAGTTTGTATGAAGGATGAGCTAATATTCCCAAAAAAAAAAATTGAATACTCTTGAAAGGCCTTATGAGTTTTTAGTGATGCCTTTTGGCCTTTGCAATGCATTTTCCACCTTCTAGTGTCCTAGTGTTCTATAAATTACAATGGATATTCCATTGGATTGTTCATCATGACATATTTGATAAAAATATACTGAAATATGAAATCTATACTACGAGAGCTAATTTTCCCTAGATTTATGCATTTATTAAGTTATTCTTTTCTACTTATTCGTGCAATATACAAAATGCAGAAAATATAAAACATATAAAACAATCACTCACAAACCACAATAACACCAAGATATGACTTGAGACACCCTTTCGGGAGAAAACCCAATTGGAAGGTGAGGTTGCTCTAATCTCTCTTTCTATGAATGGAAATGGTGCAAATACAAAGGAGTGAGACTTGTGGCCCATGGGGATGCTAAGGAATGATAAATCCCTTTGTTATGTGTGCTCTATCTCTCTTTATCTACACATAGCTACTCTGCTCTACTATGGAACAAAATGCAAGCAAATATAATGGAACTCCTTTTCCTCCCAGTGGTCCAGTTATCACAAAACCCAATAGCCAAATAGGGGTTAAATTTGATCCATTCGACCCTCAACATGAGTTACAATTTGACCCTTCTAGAGCCTTATACATATTCCCCATGTGGATAGCCCCTTTTACATGTGTAATGGGGGCTAATGTGGCATTCTCTCAAATTATGGTGGTCAAACAATATAGATCAACTTTTGAGAGGCGTAACTTTTGCATCTGAACTCTTATTGACATTTTTCTTGGATGTTTGAAATGGTCTATATATGTAGAACAACATCATCAAGTGTGGTGCTCAAGTAGCAAATTTTTACCCTTTAAAGACATCATTTAAAGCCTCAAACTAGTAGTATAAGGTTTCTAACCCCAATTCTCCAAACCGGGTCTCGTCGCTAAGGTTTCTCATGTAAGTTTATTTCTTTGATTTTCCCACCTTGAAAGCATTGAGATGGATGATAAAAAAAATACAATGATCTAATCCATATCACATAAAAAATGCATATTTCTACATTTTCTATATCATTTGTCTTTATCATCTTTATGGCATTGCATTCTATAATAAAAATTGTTATTCCTATGTCGTCCATTTGGATTAGGGCTTACTATCATTTTCTCATCATTTACTTCTCAGAAATTCCAAATGGGTCGTTGGTGTCTCCAAAGTAGAATAATTAGGTAATATTGTTAAAAATGATGGTGTATGAGTTGACCCAAAAAAATTGAAAAAATAAGGATTGTCCATATCTTAAGACTCTTAAAATTTTATGAGGTTTCCTTGGTCTAATAGGGTAATACAAAAAGTTCATCAATAACTATGGAAAAAATGTTGCTCCCCTCACTTCCCTACCTAAGAAAAATGCTTTCAATTTGAATGAAGCTACATATCAAGCCTTCCAAGATTCGAAGAGTGTCCTGTGTACAACCCCAATACTTGCTCTATTAGACTTCACTAATTCTTTTACTTTAGAATGTGGTGCATCATGAAAAGGAACTAGAGCAATTCTCATGCAAAAGGGAAGATCATTGATATTTACCAATAAACAACTTTGTAAGTGGCACTTGGGAAAATTCATTCACCTTAGGCTTAAATATTGGTACCTAAGAAAATCATTTCAAACTATGTGCATCAATGGAACTCTCTCTTTCACCATTGTCTAATGAGCACCAAGGATGTAATTGATGGAGGTAAAGTAGGAGAAGGGGCCCTTTCTTCCCTTTGAATAGTGTCCAAATATGTTATGTTTAGTTTTTATGTATTTGAAATATGTAACTATCACTTCACTCTTAGAACTCTTCATTTGAAAACATTTTGGAAATTGTGAAAAGTTTTGAAAGAAAACTTTGGATGGCCCTTCCAAAAAAATATTATTGGGTCCTTTGAATCTTATAACTATGGTGGGATGCTTATTTTATATCTCCCTTCTATGTGCTATGGGCCTAGGCTACAGCTTTGTTTACTAATATAAATTTTTTGGATGTGTTTTAAAAAGGAAAGATTTTTAAGAAGATTAGTTTCGTAATTTATGTATATAATAATAATAATAATAATCTATTTTTTAAGATCACAATCAAGCTAGACATCAAATTGGTTTATGAGACCCTCTTGTTTGTGACACAAGTGATCCGGATTTATGCAGGAACGCAACAGAATAAACATATAAACATAAAGACAGAGATGCAGCGGAAATAACACTTCATTTCATTAATATCAAAGAACTGAAATTTGCTTACAGACAGAAAGGAAATAAAACTAGCTAGGGCACTGGTAGCTATCTCCGAGAAGAGATGTGGCGGCTACAGGCCTCTGAACTGCTTTACAATGAGGCGCGAGGGCCTATTTATTATTGAGAAACAATGGAGAACCCTAAACATCCCAAAAACCTAACCCTAGGAGATGAAGCGCTAAAACTATGGGCCCCGTTTGGGTAAATTGGTGTTTCAACTTCCCAGGGACGTAACTTTGGCATACTATCTCCGTTTGACGCACATGATACATCATTAGAAAGATCTATCCGAGGATCAGCAATTCAGACGTGGTGACCACCAATATCCACCGACCACCCTCTCTTAGGAAGCAATGGTCCCCATTGCGTTGTTCCTCCATGAGATGAGGAAATTTCCATGGAACTGTCCCTGTGAACCACTTGGTGTAGGAGTTGGCCACCTGACAACCCGGGTTATAGTTGGATCTTCTCGCTGGCGAGTGTTCTTGATTTGCATGTCCATGATGTAACTGTGGTGGCCTCGTTCCATGCAAGCCTGGATTTAACCGGCCAGGGAGTTGTTCCAATGTCCGGCAGGTATCAAAGAGGGAGGTGGGAAGTAAGGACGAAGGCGATCCACATTGAAGACTCGGTGCAGACCAAGGAATGGTGGAATACCGAGCTCGAATGCATTGTTCCCTACAACCTTGGTGATGGTTTATGGCCCGTATCGGAGCGGTCGAAGCTTGCGGTGGGGTCCAGTGAGGCGCTCCTTCTGCAAATGTAGCCATACTTTGTCACCCACCTGGAAGTTGTGTGGCACCCGGTGTTGATCATGGCGTTGCTTGTACTTGGCATTGGCTCCGTCCAATATATCATGAACCTGTTGGTGGATGTGTTGAATGTGCTCGATGAAGCTACTGGCTTTGTCAACTTCAGACTGGACATGAGCTGAATTGGCCTGAGCAGCTGCAAATGGCATGGCTACGTCAATGGGACATAGTGGCTGGAATCCCAAGCCCACCCGAAAGGGGCTATGGCCGATTGAACTGTGGAGAGCCCGATTATAACTATGTTGTACATAAGGGAGGCTCTCGTCCCATGTGCGTGGATGCTTTGAATTGTACATGCGCATAATGTGTACAATCATTCTGTTGACGACCTCTGTCTGGCCATCTGTTTGGGGATGGAAAGCTGTGGATTTGGTGAGCTTGGTATCCAACATCGACCAGAGGCTGGACCAAAATGTGCTGAGGAACCTGCTATCCCGATCTGATATGATAGACTGTGGGATTCCAAAGTGCACCCACACTCGTTCAAAGAAGAGTTTAGCAGTGGCTTCTGCTGTGATATTCTTCTTGCAGGCCGCCATAATGGCCATCTTCGAGAATTTGTCGATGACCACAAAAACACAGTCATTTCCCTGCTTAGTAGAAGGCAGGCCCGACATGTAATCCATGGAGACGGATTCCCAAGGTCGACTAGGGGTAGGTAGAGGAGTATATAGGCCTTGCTTCTTGATGGTCGGTTTGGCAATGGCACAAGCAGTGCAGGATCTGATGTACTTCTCGACATCCTTTCGAAGGTTCGGCCAATAGAAATACTTCTGCAGGATTGCTACTGTTTTCTCGACCCCGAAATGCCCAGCGACTCGACTGTAGTGTGCTTCCCATATCATCTTAGCACGCTCACTTGAAGGAACACAAAGGTGTCCCATGTGACATAAAAGTGCATCTTGGAGGTGAAAATTTGGAACTTGCGTACCCCCCAAGAGTGCCTTGTAAGTTTGGCCGAATTCCGGGTCACTCTCATAGAGAAGCGGCCAATCAGAAGTCTCGTGCCCACAAGAGTTGAGCACAGTGGTGAGCGCCATGATCGGTGGTCGGCTGAGGCAGTCTGCAACATGATTGGTGCTACCCTTCTTATACTTTATGTTCAAATGAAACTGTTGCAGATATGTAGACCACTTCTGATGGCGATCATTCTGCAACTTCCCTTGTGTCTGTATGAACTGAAGGGGCCTGTGGTCTGTGTGGGTGATTGTTTCCTTCCCCAAAATGTAATGCTTCCATTGTCGACAAGCTTGCACAATGGAGTACATTTCTTTGTCATATGTGGGGTACTTGCGAACTGTGTCAGACAATGTCTCACTGTGAAATGCCACTGGATGTCCCCGTTGAGTAAGAACTGCCCCAATAGCATAGTCAGAGGCATCTGTCTCGATCTCAAATGGCTGTTGCAGTCCAGAAGTGAGCATCGGGCGTACTGCAGGCGGTTACTCAGAACGCTTCTCTGAGGCTCCACCAGCACTTTGCTCGCTCCTCCTTTGGTGACTTGACTCAAGGGCCAAGTGATATGAGAATCCCAACACGAATCTACGATAGAAATTAGCAAGACCCAGAAAGCTGCGAAGCTCTGTTATAGTAGTCGGGGCTGGCCAATCCCGAATGACTTGGATCTTGGCTGGATCCACATGCACCCCCTTTCATCAATAATGTATCCCAGATATTGAACCTGGGTCATGCCAAACGTGCACTTCTCCAAATTGGCACACAACTTGTGTTGCCGCAGTGTTTGGAGGACTTGTCTGATGTGATGAAGGTGCTCTTCCCAAGTCTTGCTGAAGATCAGAATGTCATCCAAGTACACCACTACGAATGAGTTGGTGAATGGCCGCAAGATGTCGCCCATCATCCTCATGAAGGTTGCGGGAGCATTCGTCAACCCGAAAGGCATGACCAGCCATTCAAAAAGGCCTTCCTTAGCTTTGAAGGCAGTCTTCCACACATCAGAGGGTTCAATTGGTACCTGGTGATACCCAGACTTCAGGTCGATCTTACGGAAATATTTTGCACCTTGGAGTTGGTCCAGAAGGTCATCAATCCGTGGGATTGGGTACCTATTCCGGACAGTGATCTTGTTCAGCGCCCGATAGTCAATACAAAGTCTCCACATCCCATCCTTCTTCTGTACCAACACGATCGGGCTCCCACAGGGCGATGAACTTGGTCTGATGTGACCTTTCTGCAACAGCTCCTGAATCTGTCTCTTGATTTCATCATTCTCCAGAACAGAGCGCCGATAGATCGGTCCATTAGGTAGCGACGCACCGGGGGTCAGATCAATCGGGTGCTTGACCTGACAGTGCAGAGGAACCCCTGTGGGTGAGGTGAATATGTCCCCGTACTCCTCCACAACCTTATCCATTTGCTGTTGTTGTGCAGAGGAGCCCTGTCTGGAGGTCGTGGCCACAGTCTTCTTCTTGCCCTGGGGGCGGATCATCAGGAAAACGAATTTCCTGGTTTGGGAAATGAGCTTACTACATTGTTTTGCAGTAACCAAAGAGATAGCGGCAGGAGGTGGTACCTCTGGTATCCCGTACAACTTATTTCCCAAAGTAACAATAACAGCACGAGGTCGAGACTCATACACAGCATGACGCTTCCACAAGTATGGTTGTCCTAATAATACATCAGAAACATCAATAGGAGCAACGTCACATAATACCTCATCCGTGAAGGGCTTGATGCTATAGGGAAGGCGGCACTGCTGGCTGACGCGGAGATCTCGCCCTTGGTGAAGCCACCCGATGGTGTATGGATGTGGGTGAGCTGTGGTCGGCAAGCCCAACCGCTTCACGGAGTCTGCTGAAATGAGGTTCTTTTGGCTCCCATTGTCGACAATGAACTGTACAGGCTAGCCCTTTACCCACATCTGGGAGTGGAAGAGACGTTCCTCCTCCTCCGGATCTTCCGGTTCCTCCTTCTGGACCTTTGTAGTGGCAACAGTGGCGTTGGGCTCCGCATCAATAATCTGTTTCCCTTTTTCATTCCCCTTTTCAGGTTCTGATTCGAAGTCGGAGCATGCATCTGACTCAGAAGCCCTCATCTCGGCCACTAGCGATTGCTTGGCCCGACACTCACTTGTGTTGTGAGTGGAGCTCTTATGGAACTCACACCACTTTCCCATGTCCTTCTTTGGCTTTGCGGTGCTGTTCTTTTCTTGTGGCTTCGATGAGTTGTCTTTAGCCACCATGCCTTGGCTCTGTCCTTTGTTCTGCGGTTTGGAAGCACCTTTCCCTTGCTTTTGATTCGCAGATCCAAAGTCTCGCTTCTTCTGCTTGAATTTCTCTGTTTGACCTTAAGTAAAGATACCTAAGATGTCAGCATCAAGCTATAGATGTCAACAGAACCCATTTCCTCCTTAATGTATTTGTGTGTACAACCTGCGATACTTTAGCACTGTATGTTTCTCTCAATCTTTGATACCTTTGTTTGTGCAGGGAAGTGGAATTACTGTCACCCATGCACATCTTCGATCCTTGGTTGCTGCACATGGTCCATTGTATGTACTTGTCGTCATAGCCCCCACGGGATAGTACTCGTCCTTGACGGCGTCTAAAAGAATTCCAAGTTGAATGCCTGCAGGATGACGGGTCTCTGACCGGTCCTTGTTCTCGCGTAGGTTTCCCACCGGGCCTTAACATGCGGGCTTTGAGGAGTGCACCCTAATCTTTTTCCCGTCCGAAGTTGGGCTGGCCGAGTAAATATCCTTCTGGTCGATTCAACCATCTATTCACGGCATTTGCGTCTATTTGACCCTCAAATATGGGAATGTCAAAATTTACTTGTACCTTAAAAGGAGTCGTGCCTCCAGAGTGGCTGCTGGATTCAGATGCGCTGCCGGTGGGTAGCCGTTGAAGGATCTGAGCAAAGTTATCCATCATCGAGTTCCTTTGTTTTTCGAGGGCCTCCTCGAGCAATATTTTGATAGGATCTCCTGCTCCCTCATCTTTCTTTTCGTCCCCCATGGGCGTCCGTCAAGGTTTGCGAGGCCGATCTTGCAAAGGTTCCACCAGATCGAGCCCTAGCTCCTTATACCCCGACCTCGTTGGGGACATGCAAAGAAGGATCAAGAAAAAGCAGACCGCTCTGATACCACTGATCCGGATTTATGCAGGAATGCAACAGAATAAACATATAAACATAAAGACAGAGATGCAGTGGAAATAACAGTTCATTTCATTAATATCAAAGAACTGAAATTTTCTTACAAACAGAATGGAAATAAAACTAGCTAGGGCGCTGGTAGCTATCTCTGAGAAGAGATGTGGCGGCTACAGGCCTCTGAACTGTGTTACAATGAGGCTCGAGGGCCTATTTATCATTTAGAAACAATGGGAATCCTAAACAGCCAAAACCCTAACCCTAGGAGATGAAGCGCCAAAACTATGGGCCCCATTTGGGTAAATTGGTGTTTCAACTTCCCAGGGGCGTAACTTTGGCATACGATCTCCGTTTGACGCGTACCATACCTCGTTAGAAAGATCTATCCGAGGACTACAAATTTGGAACGGGCAACATCAGTCCATGGACCCATGTTGCCCTCCGTTTTCCCAAAAAACGTCGTTTAGGGCCTCAAAACGGCTCCGGAAGTTTAGGACCCGAAAAACTGCTAAAAATAGTAAACTGTGCCGAAACTGAAAAACTGAAATAGACAATGGTGGAGCCCCAAGTGGAACAGGCGGGTGACCACCAATATCCACCTGGATCAACAAGTGACCCACTTTTGCACAACAATTTGACTCCTAAAGTCTATGGAGGTGTACATAATCTACCCCCTTTAAATTTAAACATGTGACCTCTTAGGAGAAAGAACACATTCTTAACCATTAGGCCTAGTCAATGTGTACCTCATATCTCTAATTTTGTATGAATATAGATTTATAATTAAAATGATGTTATATGATTTTTGTTGTAATTACCTATCAATTATATCCATAAACATAATAGTCGTGATAGAATAATAAATAGTATTGACCGTAATAAAAAGACTAAATATGCCACTAGAATTACCCTTAATGAAAAGCTAACAAAATTGTTGTTTTAACAACCCCATTAAATTTTTATCATTATTGTTATTATAATTAATATAACATGATAAGTGGAATCCATAACTTTGTACTTAAAAATATCACTATTTCACAAATGCCACAAAGATAAATTAACATCTTCTATTTAATATCTATTACCATTATTTTTTTAAAAAATTATATATAATTAGTATTTACATCATATTAAATAAAATACATATCTATTTTTATATATAATAATTAATGTTTATAAAAAATATTTTTATAAACCATATAATATTTAACATATATGTATACATAAGAAGAATATCTATTTTTATAAAAAAATAATTGAGGTTTATAAATAATGTTTTTATAAAGTATATAATATTTAATGTTATTTTTTATAAATTTTTAAAATTAGATTATTTAATAATTAAATTAATTATAATTATAATTTAATATTTTGTATGATAAATATAAATTCCTAAATTAAAATAAGATTTATGTAAAAGTTATCAATCATGTCTTTTATTGACACTACATAATGTATCATGTGTTTTATTGTTTCAACACTAAATAATGTCTTAATATATTGCAATTGTATTAATTATTGTTTTAGTGTATACGATAAGTTATAACTAATTTAGTATTAATTTGTGACACCCTCATTAAAAGACAAATAGTTACAATTGGTTAAAAGACTATTGGTTTAATTATTCTCTTTAGTTTTTATTTTCTTTTATTATTATTCTGGACAAGGAAAACTGAATGGAAATTTACTCATGACATAAAGTAATATCTGAGTTAATGGATAAAAACAGAAAATAAAGAAAAGAAAAAGGGGAAAACCTTTTTTTTTACTGTGGGTGAAGTTTTCTAGGAATAAGAAGTGGTTGGGAAAACAGTTGGAAAACAGTTACCTATCCTCTGGAAGAAAAGGAATTCCAGAAGGAGAGTAGGGGTTCTGTACATTTGCTAGCTAAGGGTGAAGTACTTCTAGAGCTGGTGAGAAACCAGTTGAATTTACTTCTGCAACCCTATGGGCAAGATTTTTCTGTCTGTAGACTGGATTTAGCCATCCTGAAGTCACAGAAGAAAAGACTATCCACTGATTCCCGTGGCGCTGCCAAGCCCTGGAGCTCAGGGGAAAGAGACGGACGTAATTGCCCCTCTTAATGGTTGGGAGGACCACAGTCAAAATAAGGAGTTTCGTCTTTATTCAGATAAGTACTTAGAACCTGCCAGTAATTGCAAGTGATAGATTAACTGTTTGTTATTGCTGTGATTAAATGTGAGATACTTGGTCGATTATGAGATTCTACAGGATAGAAGCTATTCATATAGATTGCGAGCCTCGTTGTGGACAGAGATGACCGTGTGTACCACATAGAATGGACAGTCATGAAATAAATCGAGAAATGTTATTTTATCTTTGTGATTTCTGGAAAAGAATACTGTAAGAGTCTGAGTTAGATGTATATTTTATCTTGATGATTTCTGGAAAAGAAAACTGTAAGAGTCTGAATTAATTGAATATTTTTCTGTTATCTTTCCCTTAACATGCAAGAACAGTAGTATTGGAGTCTTGCGACTGCCCTACCGTGTAAGGGTTGAATATGTTTAGTAGTATGCCTTGAAAGGAGAATCTTTCTGTGAATGGAGTCACTAGAGAAGAAAACTCTGTGGATTTTGTTTAACAAGAATATAGAAGGATTTTTAGTAGTAGAATTACCTTGAAGGAAAAATGAAAGAAATTCTAAACCCTAATGAAGTCACAGAGTTAATGGGTCTGTTCGACATAAAAGAAAGAACTTAGAATTTATGAGAGGATCCTTCAATCCTTAGAGCGGCGGCCGAAGCCTCAAATATTAAATTGAACTCCGCCCCTCGACATTAAAGAAGAAATCGGTAATGCTAGACTTTCTTTTGATAACTGTGCAAACGGTGGAAAGACTTAACAGTCAGAAACCCTCTGACGAACTCCAGAGCAGAGAAGAACCCTTATGGAGTAATATTCTTTAACAGGTAAAAACGAGAGAAAATATATATAATTGTTGCATGCATAAAGAACTTCGCTATAAGAGAAAAACTGTGTAGAACAGGTAAATAACAGAACCGGTAGATTCCGGAGAAATATAAACCGAGAATTCATACAAGAAGATAGTAACAGTGGTATCAATTGTATAAACAAGAATATCATTCCAAGAGTTACAGTCCATAATGACAAAAAACACTGAACTTAAAAGAGAAGGAATGTTTCTTTTACAGACTTGAGGAGATGCAAAACCCTGATAAACATTACTGCCTGATAGGCGATACCATTCAAAGAGTCTAGGGTAAAGAACCCGAGCATAATAACTCTTCTGTGCAGAGTATTTAGTTTTTCTTTAGCTAGATACAAAGAAAATGAGAAAGCCTTGTAGCTACTTCTTTATGCAGTAACGACAACCAGGTCATGAATTGAAAGGAAAAGAAAACCTAGCCTAGGGTAAACAAACAAGTTAATCCTGCTCCGACAAACAGGTCGGAGGATTAAACCAGAGCCAAAAACCGTATATATTCCAGGGTACCTGCAAGAATAGCTGGAGCGGTGTTAACGCCGGAGCAAGCTCGAAGCCATTCAGGAAGCAGAGCTTAGGTTTCGAACCCACTTGGATTTACATTAACACAAAGAAAAACAAACTTTGTCATGAATCAATGAACAGAAATTCTAATTAGCAGAATTCAACAAGCGTGCCATAAACGGATAAATAAGTGTTTTGTGAAATTACCTGTGAGGCGAAGACTGGAAATCCCTTGCGTGGGGGCAGTTCCTGCGCCAGAGGAAAGGAAAAACATATGAAAGTGATTTAGGCCTTATTCACCCAACATTTAGGCGGAGGTTACAGGTTATAACAGCGTATAACAACAATATGTTTAAATCTGGAGAAGAAGTCGGGTGATCTTACCGGCGGAATGGGGCAACGAAGCAAGTCAAACCAGAGCTGGGTTCTGTTGGAGGCAGAATCCATGACCGCTGGGACTTCGACCTGGTTGGTAAATGAAAAGCTCGAAGTCATAGCGCTGAAACGCAAGAATTAATTAAAAACCCCGTAACTACTTCAGAACCTTAACCTACGCCTTGAAACTGTAAATTTCCTGTGCTTAACAAAAAGGTTACCTTGCCCAGAATTCCTCCGGAGGCATTCCAGCAGGCCAGGGCGAAAACCTAATGCAGAACAGATGTAATGAATGGCGCAAATGCCGACTACAGGTTTGTGAATACCGCGGGAAGACCAAATGCGTTTTCCAAGATTTCGCTGTAGAGTAATCAATACACCTGTCAAACGTTTAATAATGTAGTACCGGCATCGCAGAGATATTCGAGCCACCTGACTTGGCAGCAGGATGTGATGCCAAGTGGCTTAGTCATTTTCCAACAGTCCGAGTAGTAAAGTCTGGAGTGTTGTGGAAATCTACAATTATCCACGGATATACCATAGTTGATATAACTTCACTTTCAACGAGTGTACCCTCATTATTTCAATTATAACGAGCATGAATTGTGACAGCCAAGACCATTTATTAAATCCAAAACATAGATGTGACAGATGTATGGTTAGGCATTATGGTTGATGAAAACTTTTACTCTATTTTACCATAGTTTATTTGCAACCGAGTAATTACTATATATAAAAGTTGCGTGGAAAGTAAATTTTTTATATATGTGAAAACTGGGTTATGTTTGTGACAAGTGGTATCAGAGCCTAGTTGCTACACTGGGATCTTAAGGGGTCTACTAACAGAATGCTTGTGATTAGTGCACCAAGGGGAGCAAGCGAAATGGCAACACAATCACAACCTGAGGGGACTCAAATCCCCACAATTTTAAACCCGGAAATGTGGGTTCAGTTGACTGTAGAGCAGCACCAAAAGACTAGCCGACTGCTTGAAGAACAACAGCAGCAAACTGCATTCTTGCTAAACACGGTACAACAACTTCAGGAAGAAATGATAAGGGTTCGAAGGGACAATGAGAGATTGCTTCAGGATCAAGAGAAGATCCTGAAGAGTTTGTCAGATAGGCAGAATCAGGGGATGAAGCACCCTAGTGCTAAAAAAGAAGTAACAACAGAGCTAGAGGACCAGCAGACTCAGAATAATGCTGAGGACAGAACTGAAAAGAGCTTCTCACAGAGGAGTAAAAATAGAAACTATAATGAGGCAGAGTTGGGCAATTTTTCCGGTCAGCAAGACTCTAAAAGACAAAAAGTGGAACTGCAGGGGGAATTTCGTAAGATTAAGCCACCGACATATGATGGTGAGGCAGAAGAGACGGCTGAAGCCTGGCTGATAAACATAAACAAATATTTCCAGGTCTATGAATACAGCAGCAATTTGAAGGCCATACTGGCCATATATCAATTACGGGAAAAAGCCACCCTGTGGTGGGAAGAAGTGAAGAATGTGCGCATCATTGATGAACGCGACATAACCTGGGAATTGTTCCAACAGTATTTTAAAGATAAATACCTGACAGAAAGATTTTATGACGACAAGGCAAAGTAATTCCATGACCTTTGGCTGGGACAAATGACAATAGATGAATATGTGTCAAAGTTCACTTCGCTACTGCGTTATGTACCTTATCTTCGAGAAGAGAAGGCCAAGGTACAGAGATTTTTAAGCAATCTACCTGCTCACATGAGAGAGCGGATAGAATTCGTTAACCCCCAAACTATGGATGAGGCTATACGAAAAGCACGGTTGTGTTATCAACAAAATAAGATCAAGAGTGAAGTGGGGAAAGGTTGGCAGCCGAAGAAAGGATAGAAAAGTAACTCTACTTTTAAGAGCAGTAAAAACAGCAGCTTCAGGAATGCAGCACGAAACACAATCAGCAAGCAGTTTGGGAAAAACCACCAAAGGATCAAATGGCCAGCTGAGGAGAAGCCCACAGAAGCATCAAGTAAACCTGAACTGGGAGCGAATTCTAAACCCCCTTTACAGTGTTGGGGCTGTGGGGAGGCTCACTATTATAAGAACTGTCCCAGACGGAACAAAAGTGAAACTGTAGGAAATCTGCAGGAGGCATCTACAGTAGGAGACGTGGCGCGTAGCGTACATCGCATCAATGCAGTGCTAGAAGATCGGCAGGCTGATTTTCAGCCTACGATTATTGAACTAGAAGGTACATTACTATCTAAACCTGTTTCAATTCTGGTTGATCCTGGAGCAAGTCTGAGTTACATCAGTCCTAAGTTAGTAGAGTTATGTAAATTAAAAGAACAGAAATTTAGGAACTCATGGCTAGTACAGTTAGCCACTGGGGCGAAACGTAAGGTAACAGCGAAAGTTCCTAACTGTGTGCTGGAAGTGGCAGAACAGCAGATAGAGGTAGATCTGAATATCTTACCATTAGGATCGTACGATGTGTTATTGGGTATGGATTGGCTGGAAAAACATTGGACAGTGGTAGACTGTAAAGAAAAGGCCATCTCATTCAGGAAACAAGATGGTACGCAGAAAGTGGTAAAAGGGGTTAAAAAGACGGTACAAATACGACCAATAACAGCATCTCAGCTGGGTAAGTGTATTAGAAAAGGGTTCTAGTTGTATGCTATTCAAGTAGGATACACAGAATCTAAGGAAAAGGCCCCAATGTTGGAAAATATTCCTATGGTGCAGGAATTTCTAGAAGTATTTCCAGAGGAAATTCCTGGACTACCACCCAAAAGGGATATTGATTTTACTATTCAGCTGCTGCCGGGTACCTCACCAGTATCAAGAGCCCTGTATAGGATGAGTGTGCCTGAGTTAATAGAATTAAAAATACAACTACAAGAGTTGCTAGACAAGGGTTATATCCGTCCAAGTGTGTCACCATGGGGCGCACCAGTCCTTTTCGTTAAAAATAAAGATAAGACATTGCGCATGTGTATGGATTACAGACAGCTTAATAAGCTGACTATTAAGAACAAGTACCCCTTACCCAGAATTAACGATTTGTTTGACCAGGTCAGAGGGGCTAAGGTATTTTCCAAGATTGATTTAAGATCTGGATATCATCAAGTTCGGATTAAAGATGAGGATATATGCAAAATAGCCTTCCACACCCGATATGGTCATTATGAATTTGTTGTGCTGCCCTTTGGATTAACAAATGCACCAGCAACTTTCATGAGACTAATGAACGGCGTGTTTCATCATTTTCTAGATATTTTTGTGCTCATATTTATTGATGATATTCTGGTGTACTCTAAAAATGAAACAGAGCATAAGGAGCATTTGCGACTAGTGTTGGAAACGCTAAGGAAGCATCAGCTGTATGCTAAATTCAGCAAGTGCGATTTCTTTAAAACGGAAATCCAGTACCTGGGACACGTCATAACAACTGAAGGGATAGCTGTTGATCCCGAAAATATCAAAGCCATCATGGAGTGGCAAGTGCCTCGGAATGTGGCGGACATTAGATCCTTCATGGGCTTAGCTGCGTATTATAGAAGATTCATAGCAGGGTTCTCCAAAATTGCCTTTCCCATCACCTCGTCGCAGAGGAAGGGCAAGCTTTTTAGATGGAAAAAATAATGCCAAGACAGCTTTGAAAAACTAAAGCAACTTCTAACTACAACTCCAGTACTGAAGGTAGCTGACCTGGAAAAAGACTACGAAGTCTGTACGAATGCTAGTAAAGAAGGAGCTGGAGCAGTATTAACTCAAGAGGGAAAAGTAATAGCTTACGAGTCAAGGAAACTTAAGGACTATGAGCAGAAATATTCTGCTTATGATTTGGAACTTACGGCGGTAGTACATGCCCTCCGAGTATGGAGGCATTATCTACTGGGTAAAATATTTGTGCTGAAAATGGATCATAGCAGCCTGACCAGCTATTTCAAACAAACAGATTTAAACTCTAGACAGGCGAGGTGGAATGAATTTCTGAGCGAGTTCGACATGGACATTCAGCATGTTAAAGGAAAAGAAAATAGAGTTGCTGACGTTTTAAGTCGAAAATTGCATAGTCTGTTTGCTCTATATTTTAACCAGTTGGAAAGCCAACTGTTGAAGCAATTGAAGGAGGAAGCTCAGAGAGACCCAGAATATAAGTTTCTGTGGCAGCAGATGCAGAATGACAAACAGCATGATAAAGCAATAGAGTTTGGAGAGAGTGAAGAACAGGCATTGACCTTTCGCGGGAAGATTTATGTGCCTAACCGCACTAATCTTAAAGAATTAATCCTAAATGAATTCCACCGCAGCAACTACGCTGGTCATCCTGGATATCAGAAGATGCTTACAGCAGTAAGGAAAGTTTATTTTTGGCCAGGAATGCGTAAAGACATTGCCGAATACATAAGTAAGTGTTTAGAGTGTCAGCAGGTTAAAGCTGAGCATCAGCATCCTGCTGGGTTATTGCAGCCTATACCCATTCCTGAATGGAAGTGGGAAGTTATCTCACTGGATTTCATCACAGGATTACCACGAACAAGGAAGCAGAATGATTCTATTATGGTAGTAGTGGACAGATTAAGTAAATCCGCCCATTTTATACCTGTGCAATCTACCTATAAAACAGTACAAATTGCGGATATATTTATGAAGGAGATTTTTAGGTTGCATGGCATACCCAAAACCGTGATTTCAGATCGGGACGTTAAGTTTACGTCTGCTTTTTGGAAAACTTTATTTTCTGGACTAGGAACCCAGATACACTTTAGTACTGCTTACCATCCTCAAACAGATGGGCAGACAGAGCACGTAAATCAGGTTTTAGAAGACATGCTGCGAATGTATGTGATGAAACAACCCACCAAGTGGGAAGATTACTTGCACCTGGTAGAATTTGCATACAATAATGGGTATCAGGAGTATCTGAAAATGAGCCCCTTTGAGGCATTATATGGTAGGTAATGCCGCACGCCTATAAACTGGAGTAGCCCCGAAACAAAACTGTTGTTGGGACCTGAAATGCTGGCTGAAATGGAGGCAGAGGTAAAACAGATAAGACAGAATTTGAAAGTCGCGCAAGATAGGAAAAAATTTTATGCAGATCGAAAAAGATCTTACCGAGAATTTGGGGTAGGAGACCACGTATATGTACGAATTAAACCTAAAAGAAGCACTATGAGGTGGACCTCTTGTGCTAAACTGGCTCCTCGATATTGTGGCCCTTTCCAAATATTGGAAAGAATCGGACCAGTAGCCTATAGGCTGGCATTGCCCAGTCACATTCGAGTACATAACGTGTTTCATGTATCCTTATTGAAGCGATACATACATGATGAGAAACATGTAATTCATTGGCAGAATATTCAGGTAGGAAGAAGGATAAAATAATCCTAGTTTGTAGATTGAATATCTTTAAATATACTGATTTGGAATTATTCTGTGCCTTTCAGGTAGAACCGGACGGAGAGTTCCTGGTAGAGCCTCTACGCATACTTGATCGGAGGGAAATTTAACTCCGCAAAAGAGTAGTCATTCAGGTGAAAGTGCAGTGGAAGCACTTTGGACCAGACGAAGCTACCTGGGAGGAAGAAAAATTTATGCAGGAAGTATACCCCGAACTCTTTCCAGAGAGGGGTTGAAACACCGAGGACGGTGTTACTTCCAGGGGGGGAAGCTGTGACACCCTCATTAAAAGACAAATAGTTACAATTGGTTAAAAGACTATTGGTTTAATTATTCTCTTTAGTTTTTATTTTCTTTTATTATTATTCTGGACAAGGAAAACTTAATGGAAATTTACTCATGACATAAAGTATTATCTGTTACTGAGTTAATAGATAAAACAGAAAATAAAGAAAGGAAAAAGGGGAAAACCTTTTTTTAGACTGTGGGTGAAGTTTTCTAGGAATAGGAAGTGGTTGGGAAAACAGTTGGAAAACAGTTACCTATCCTCTGGAATAAAAGGAATTCCAGAAGAAGGGTAGGGGTTCTGTGCATTTGCTAGCTAAGGGTGAAGTACTTCTAGAGCTGGTGAGAGACCAGTTGAAGTTACTTCTGCAACCCTATGGGCAAGATTTTTCTGTCTGTAGACTGGATTTAGCCATCCTGAAGTCATAGAAGAAAAGACTATCCACTGATTCCCGTGGCGCTGTCCAAGTCCTGGAGCTCGGGGGAAAGAGGCAGACGTAATTGCCCCTCTTAATGGTTGGGAGGACCACAATCAAAATAAGGAGTTTCGTCTTTATTCAGATAAGTACTTAGAACCTGCCAGTAATTGCAAGTGATAGATTAACTATTTATTATTGCTGTGATTAAATGTGGGATATTTGGTCGATTATGAGATTCTACATGGTAAAACCTATTTATATAGATTGCGAGCCTCGTTGTGGACAGAGATGACCGTGTGTACCACATAGAATGGACAGTCATGAAATAATCGAGAAATGTTATTTTATCTTTGTGATTTCTGGAAAAGAATACTGTAAGAGTCTGAGTTAGATGTATATTTTATTTTGACGATTTCTGGAAAAGAATATTGTAAGAGTCTGAGTTAATTGAATATTGTTTTGTTATATTTCCCTTAACATGCAAGAACAGTAGCATTGGAGTCCTGCGACTGCCCTACCGTGTAAGGGTTGAATATGTTTAGTAGTATGCCTTGAAAGGAGATTTTTTCTGTGAATGGAGTTACTAGAAAAGAAAACTCTGTGGATTTTTGTTTAACAGGAATATAGAAGTATTTTCAGTAGTAGAAATACCTTGAAGGAAAAATGAAAGAAATTCTAAACCCTAATGAAGTCACAGAGTTAATGGGTCTGTTCGACATAAAAGAAAGAACTTAGAATTTATGAGAGGATCTTGCAATCCTTAGAGCGGCGGCGGAAGCCTCAAATATTAAATTGAACTCCGCCCTTCGATAATTAAAGAAGTAATCAGTAATGCTAATCTGTCTTTTAGTAACTGTATGGCAACCAAGTGGAAAGAGCTTAAACCCTACTTAAATTATTTTTTTTACAAATCTGGATTAAAAATTTACTGTGCCATTTGCTGACCGCCACCTATCAAATTAAGAAATCCTCCCATCCCATAACCACCACGTTGATGGGCGGCACGTTGCTCATTACAAGACTGCTTGTCTCTTCGTAGACATGTGGCGATGAAAACGGATATGTGGCGCCGTGGTGGTTTCAAAGCGGGTAATGGTGGAGGAGTGGAACAACTGCACATGTGGTGAGTTGTCGGCAACTTGGAGAAAATTGTGAAACTGAAACATTAACCCGCGTGTGGAACGGTTATGCAAGGTGTGTGATATGCGGTGAAACCAATGTCGATTTGCATTCTTTGTTTATGTTGCTTGGCTTCTTTGAGAACTGATCAACGTTGGTCGATATTAATGCTTTATCGGTTGCTCCTGACTGAGATTGAGAAGTTCCATTGCTGATAATGGAGGTGATAGCATTTGCAAGTGCAGCTGTGAAGTTGGGATCAGATGTAATAGCAGCAGTTGCAGCACCCACTGTATCAGCTAAAGAATGCTGTGATCGTTGTGAATTATTGCACTTTGCAGCCGCCTCTACATTAATGTTTTGAATCAAAGTCTGCGTGGAATATTCTGAGGAAGCCCCTTGAATCGCTCTTGAAGGATCATTAGTTGTAGGTCGTTGCTGGAACTCCTGGCTAGACATGGCAACAAAAGGCTTGTTGTATGCATTAGGTTGGTTGTTTTCCGGCAGCTTTCTCGGATTTCTGCCAGGGCGCGGGATCGATCTCTATCGAGGTCCTGAAGCCCAGCGACAAGCGGCACAATGGCTCGACACTGAATGAACAGACCTTCATGGCAGAAGCCTTCTGCTACGTGTGCCTTACACTTAGTCTTCCTTTTCGATACACGTTGCACGACACGTCCACGTTCTCTCTTTTGCTTCTAAACGCACCAATATGCTCTCATTTATGTCTCAATGGTCAGGTACATGTACATAGTTTTCTTGTTATGCGTTCAATCAGAAAAATGACATAGTTTTCTTGCAATGCGTTCAATCGGTAAATGGTTTAAAGGAGTTCCGTCTGCTAATTTTGTTCTTCAAACAAAACCAGGAAAGGACAATGTGACCCTTTGTTGACTTTCATTCAACATACTCGTGTTTACCATGAATATCCAATTAAATCTTCATTGATGTGACAATTATTTTTTTAAGATTTTCATGAAGTTTACAATTCTAATGTACTATACTATATAGGAAAGTGTTTAATGAAAGTTTTAAAGAAAGAAATGTTAAAGAAGGCATCACGATGGAAAGAGTGTGGATGACGACATCTCCATGAACCAAAATCCATAGCAATTAGCATAATGGCGCCTTCCACCCGATTTTTTTATCACTTGGAAAGGCACCAAATTCTTTACTAGATTTCTGTCAAAATTTTCCCACCAAATTGAACCAACTTTTTCCTCGGATAGGGTCGCTCGAGAGGCGGGGATAGGGGCATCCCCATACAGTGTTACTATCTAGAGGAAGTACTTCATTAGAAGTACTTCGGGCGATCAAAACCTTTGGATATTCTTGGAATAGTGGTAGCGAAAACATTGGATATGTCGGGAATTCGAACATTACTTTCGTTGGAGTGAAAAAAACTTTGGATAAAATAACATTGATCGATTGTATGAGCCTTGATACACGTGAAGTTTGTAATAAGAGGTCCGGACAAAAAGTTTGGTAAATTTTGGTGAAACGAAACGACCGAGTGAAAAAATTTGGTTAAAAATTTGGTAACGGGGTTCTTCAACACAAACTAATATGAATTTAACGATCTAGGGATCGCTATAGTCCCTCACGGCAGAGGATTAATAACTGCTATATTTTTCATAGCTTTTTAAGGGTCAACTTGCTTAAATTATAGAAAATAAGAAAACCACATTTTTTGTGCACCTTCTTGGCCAACATAATATAAAAATAAGAAAGTATATTTGTTTTTTTAAATACATTTAGGCTTATTTAAATATTTTTTTCTATTTTTTATTTTAAATACATAAAATTTTAAATTATTTAATTTTTTTATGAGAAAAAAAATAAATTAATGACTTTTTATTTTTCATATATAATTTTTTATTTTTATTATAAAATTATATTTTATTTATAAACGATATATATAATATGTAGAAAGTTCAATGAGTAATATTAAATAAATTTAATCAACCCATAAGCTTACGCTTGGTTGTTATTCTCAAACGCATATAATGATCAACAATTATTTTTCTTCCCTCCTGCCACCTCATAGATATATAGATTTGCTACCCAATAAAAACCTTGGCAAATTTCATGTGATTAACAAATTTGACAAAAAAAAATACACCTACATATATAGATTTGCTAACCACATAAGGGTAAGTGCGTTTGTCTCACAAAAGTTGCATATTTGGACAACGTAATAAAGGACATTAACAAGCATTAAAATCAATAATAAAAATATTCAAATAAATAATAAAAAATATATTACTAAAATCATTTTGATTTACTATTATGGTGTTTCAATTTATTAATTTTTAATATTCACATAATTGTAATATATTCAAATTTATTTTCATATTTTATATTTATTTTTGATATTGTAGTTTAATTAAATATAAAAAAATGAAATAATCAAATTAATTATAAGATAATTTTAATTTGTTAATATAATGTGTTTTTTTATTTGTTTTTTTTACTCTCAATTATTCTAATAAATTTAATATCTACACTTTAAAAAAATGAAAATATTAATAAAGATCTTTATATAAATAAAAATATAATATAAAAAAAATAAAAAGGTATATTTGTTTTTTTTTAAATACATTTAGGTTTATTTAAATATTTTTTTTCTATTTTTATTTTAAATACATAAAATTTTAAATTATTTAATTTTTTTATGAGAAAAAAATAAATTAATGACTTTTTATTTTTCATATATAATTTTTTTATTTTTATTATAAAATTATATTTTATTTATAAACGATATATATAATATGTAGAAAGTTCAATGAGTAATATCAAATAAATTTAATCAATTCCAAACACCATTAAATATTGATTTCAAAATAAAAAATATAGATAAGGAATCAATCTAATATCTAGATATTAGATATTGACTTGTACAAATTTCATGGATATTTGATTAGTAGCAACTATTTTTGGAATAAATAGAATAATGGCAATTTGATTTATAGAGGTTTTTGTAAGTTTACCTATACTTTTCACAAACTTAGGAGTGCAATTTTTATTTTATTTTATTTTTTTGAGCTATAATCAACATTATTTAATAATTAAAATTATTAATCATAATATTATTAAAAATTTACAAAGGCAAATAATATATTTTGATATTAATATTAAAATTAATGTTACCCACTATTAACAAATATTAATATTAATGTCACTCTTAATATTAATTAAATGTTATTGATATTAGTATTAATTAATATTATTAATATTAATATTAAAGTTAATAATAATAATATATTAACTATTATTATACTTTGTTATATATTTATTACTCTAATAATAATTTGTTATATATTTATTACTCTAATAATAATTTGTATTAGTATTTGATATTAAATAATTAATATGTAGGAATATACTAATATTAATAAATAAATAAGTTTTATTATTAATATTAATTAATTTAAATAAGAATAAGAACATTATTTTTTTATATTATTAATATTAATATTAATAAATAATATTACCAACATTTAGTATTAACAATAATGTAACAAATTTTAATTTACAATATTATTTATTATTATTATTTTAATTTATTAATATTCGTTATATTAACAATTAGTTACATTAATGTTCATAATTGTATTAATAACTATAAGTTTCAAACATGATTAAGGTTTATTAAAATTATTAATAACATTTAGATTATAACAATAATATTAATAACATTTTATTAATATTATTAATGTGATTAATTACATTAATATTGTTAATATAAATCCTATTAACATTAATATTGATAAATAATATTAATATTAATATTAATATGATTAATTACATTAATTTTCATAATTGTATTAATAACAATAAGTTTCAAACATGATTAACGTTTATTAAAATTATTAATAACATTTAAATAATAACAATAATATGTTTTTTTATTAATATTTTTTTTAATTATATTCACTCTAAAAATATGATGATTAATATTACGAATGATATTACTATTGATATCAAAATTAACACTATTAATATAAATAGTATTAACATCATTAGTGATAAACAATATTTTTAAAATATTGATTCCTAAGATTTATTAATCTCTTTATTAATCATGTGATTTTTCCATTCATTTGTATTTAAAATATTTATTCCTAGCCTTTACTAATTTTTTTTGTTTTTTATAGGTGTCCCTTGGCCTTTTTGATCTCTTATGTTCTTAATATTTTTTCCCTTAGGTTCCCCAAATATTGGGTTTTAAATATTAGTCCTAGACTTTAATACTAATGCATGGTCCAATTTCACATTATGAAAAACAACGACTCAATATGAAAATCAACCATGGGAAACCATTGTTAATTAGCATTAGCCATAGTCGATCAATGTCATCCATGATAAAATGTCACATTCGATAAATATTGTCTCAATATGAAAATCACCCATGGCCGACCATGGTCATAGTTGGTCAACGCTCGGTTTATAATATTAACGATGAAACGGTAAGGTAGATTGATCACTTGCGGTTTATAATTTGTTGGGTAATGGTTTTGCCTTCGGTTCACCAATTCTTTTGGTTTATAATATGAACAACGATCAATCGATGTCATCCATGATCAAATGTCACATTCTCACAAATATTGTCTCAATATGAAAATCACCCATTGCCAACCATGGTCATAGTTGGTCCAACGTCGCATTGTGACAACAATTGTCTCAATGTTTAAATCAATTCCCTTGGGTTCACCAATTCCTTTGGTTTATAATATTAAACCCTTGTATCAATATGAAAATCACCCATGGCCAACCATGGTCATACTTTGCCCAACGTCGCATTGCGACAACAATTGTCTCAATGTTTAAATCAATTCCCTTGGGTTCACCAATTCCTTTGGTTTATAACATTAAACCCTTGGGTTTATTAGTTCTTTTGGTTTATAATATTAATAATCGATCAATGTCATCCATGATCAAATGTCACATTCGCAAATATTGTCTCAATAGAAAATCACTCATGGCCAACCATGGTCATAGTTGGTTGAAACGTCGCATTTATGACAACAATTGTCTCAATGTTTAAATCAATTCCCTTGGGTTCACCAATTCCTTTGGTTTATAATATGAATAATCGATCAATGTCATCCATGATCAAATGTCGCATTGTGAGAAAAATTGTCTCAATGTTTAAATCAATCCCCTTGGGTTCACCAATTCCTTTGGTTTATAATATTAAACGCTTGGGTTTATTAGTTCTTTTGGTTTATAATATGAATAATCGATCAATGTCATCCATGATCAAATGTCGCATTGTGGAGAACAATTGTCTCAATGTTTAAATCAATCCCCTTGGGTTCACCAATTCCTTTGGTTTATAATATTAAACCCTTGGGTTTATTAGTTCTTTTGGTTTATAATATGAATAATCAATCAATGTCATCCATGATCAAATGTCGTACATTGTGAGAACAATTGTCTCAATGTTTAAATCAATCCCCTTGGGTTCACCAATTCCTTTGGTTTATAATATTAAACCCTTGGGTTTATTAGTTATTTTAGTTTATAATATGAATAATCGATCAATGTCATCCATGATCAAATGTCACATTCTCACAAATATTGTCTCAATATAGAAAATCACTCATGGCCAACCATGGTCATAGTTGGTCGTGAAACGTCGCATTGTGACAACAATTGTCTCAATGTTTAAATCAATTTCCCTTGGGTTCACCAATTCCTTTGGTTTATAATATTAAACCCTTGGGTTTATTAGTTGGCCCAATGTCGCATTGTGACAACAATTGTCTCAATGTTTAAATCAATTCCCTTGGGTTCACCAATTCCTTTGGTTTATAATATTAAACCCTTGGGTTTATTAGTTCTTTGGTTTATAATATGAATAATCGATCAATGTCATCCATCATAAAATTGTCTGAATATGAAATCAGCCATGGCCAACCATGGTCATACTTTGTCCAATGTCACATTGTGACAACAATTGTCTCAATGTTTAAATGAATTCTCTTGGGTTCACCGATTCCTTTGGTTTATAATTTGTTGGGTAATGGTTTTCCCCTTGGGTTCACCAACTCCCTTTGGTTTATAATATTAAACCCTTGGGTTTATTAGTTCTTTGGTTTATAATATAAATAATCGATCAATGTCATCCATGATCAAGTGTCACATTCGACAAACATTGTCTCAATATGAAAATCACCCATGGCCAACGATGGTCATAGTTGGTGAACATCGCATTGTGACAACAATTGTCTTAATGTTTAAATCAATTCCCTTGGGTTCACCAATTCCTTTGGTTTATAATTTGTTGGGTAATGGTTTTCCCTTGGGTTCACCAATTCCTTTGGTTTATATTATTAAACCTTGTGTTTATTAGTTCTTTATGGGTTCACACTTGGACAAGGGTTAATGCGACGTTCACAAGGTTTTTGGGTTCACACACTTGGACAAGGGTTAATGCGAGCGTCGCATTGTGACAACAATTGTCTCAATGTTTAAATCAATTCCCTTGGGTTCACCAATTCCTTTGGTTTATAATATTAAACCCTTGGGTTTATTAGTTCTTTTGGTTTATAATATGAATAATCGATCAATGTCATCCATCATCAAATTGTTTGAATATGAAATCAGCCATGGCCAACCATGGTCATACTTTGTCCAACGCCACATTGTGACAACAATTGTATCAATGTTTAAATGAATTCTCTTGGGTTCACCGATTCCTTTGGTTTATAATTTGTTGGGTAATGGTTTTCCTTGGGTTCACCAACTCCTTTGGTTTATAATATTAAACCCTTGGGTTTATTAGTTCTTTTGGTTTATAATATAAATAATCGATCAATGTCATCCATGATCGAAGTGTCACATTCCTGACAAACATTGTCTCAATATGAAAATCACCCATGGCCAACCATGGTCATAGTTGGTCGAACGTCGCATTGTGGCTGACAATTGTCTCAATGTTTAAATCAATTCCCTTGGGTTCACCAATTCCTTTGGTTTATAATTTGTTGGGTAATGGTTTTCCCTTGGGTTCACCAATTCCTTTGGTTTATAATATTAAACCCTTGTGTTTATTAGTTCTTTATGGGTTCACACACTTGGACAAGGGTTAATGCGACGTTCACAAGGTTTTTGGGTTCACACACTTGGACAAGGGTTAATGCGAACGTCGCATTGTGACAACAATTGTCTCAGTGTTTTAAATCAATTCCCTTAGGTTCACCAATTCCTTTGGTTTATAATATTAAACCCTTGGGTTTATTAGTTGGCTCAACGTTGCATTGTGACAACAATTGTCTCAATGTTTAAATCAATTCCCTTGATTCACCAAATTCCTTTGGTTTATAATATTAAACCCTTGGGTTTATTAGTTCTTTTGGTTTATAATATGAATAATCGATCAATGTCATCCATCATCAAATTGTCTGAATATGAAATCAGCCATGGCCAACCATGGTCATACTTTGTCCAACGTCGCATTGTGACAACAATTGTCTCAATGTTTAAATGAATCCCTTGGGTTCACCGATTCCTTTGGTTTATAATTTGTTGGGTAATGGTTTTCCCTTGGGTTCACCAACTCCTTTGGTTTATAATATTAAACCCTGGGTTTATTAGTTCTTTTGGTTTATAATATAAATAATCGATCAATGTCATCCATGATCAAATGTCACATTCGACAAACATTGTCTCAATATGAAAATCACCCATGGCCAACCATGGTCATAGTTGGTCGAACATCGCATTGTGACAACAATTGTCTCAATGTTTAAATCAATTCCCTTGGGTTCACCAATTCCTTTGGTTTATAATTTGTTGGGTAATGGTTTTCCTTGGGTTCACCAATTCCTTTGGTTTATAATAATAAACCCTTGTGTTTATTAGTTCTTTTTGGTTTATAATATAAATAATCGATCAATGTCATCCATGTTTAAATCAATTCCCTTGGGTTCACCAATTCCTTTGGTTTATAATTTGTTGGGTAATGGTTTTCCCTTGGGTTCACCAATTCTTTTGGTTTATAATATTAAACCCTTGGGTTTGTTAGTTCTTTTTGGTTTATAATATGAATAATGACAACAATTGTCTCAATGTTTAAATGAATTCCCTTAGGTTCACCAATTCCTTTGGTTTATAATATTAAACCCTTGGGTTTATTATTTCTTTTGGTTTATAATATAAATAATCGATCAACGTCATCCGGGGTTTGTTAATTACTTAGATTTTTTCGGTTTAAAATATTAATTCTTAGCGTTTATTAATCTTTATTGTTTATAATATTCATCTCAGGGTAGGTTTATGATATTTATCCGTTGGGTTCATTAATTCTTTTCTTTATAATATTAAACCCTTGGGTTGATTAGTTCTTTTTGGTTTATTAATCTCTTGTGTTTTTATTTTTGATCCCTTATGTTTATAATATTTATCCCTTGGGTTCACCAATTCCTATGGTTTATAATATTTAAACCTTTGGTTTATGATGACATTGGGTTTGTATTATTAATTATCCCTTGGGTTTATTAATATCTTCACTTTAAAATATTAATTGTTAGGGTTTATTAATGCTTAGGTTTTTTGTTTTTAAATTTTTGTTTCATATGGTTTATTACTCTCTTGAGTTTAATAATGATTATTAGTAATATTATAATATTATAATAATATTATTAATATATTATTGGATTTCTACGTTTATTAATAATATAACCATCTATGATATTAATATATGAATAAATATTAAAATATTAAATATTATTTTTATAATTTTTATATTAATAAATATTATTATTATATATTATATATATTTCAAGATATTTATAGTATGTATATAGTTAATATTAATAATATATTAATAAATATTTTTAATATATATTATTAATACTTATTATAATATAAAAAATATATATAATATATTTTTGTATATATTAATAATATTATAAAATTACTAATATTCATTATAAATAAATATTCAAATATTTATTAATAATGATTATTTCTAATATTATAATATTATTAATATATATTATTAATAATATATATTAATAGTATTATAATATTTTTAATATTTATTTAGTAATATTAATAATATTATAATATTATTAATTATAATTATAAATAAATATTGAAATACTTATTAATAATGGTTATTAGTAATATTATAATATTATTAATATTATATATTATAAATAAATATTCAAATATTTATTAATAATGATTATTAGTTATATTATAATATTATTAATATTCATTATTAATAATAAATATTCATAATATTATAATATTTTAATATTTATTTAGTAATATAAATAATATTATAATATTACTAATAATTATTATTAAGAAATATTAGATTATAATGTTACTAATAATCATTATAAATAAATATTCTAATATTTATTAATAATAATTATTAGTAATATTATAATATTATTAATATACATTATTAATAATATAACCAACTATGATATAATATATATTATTAATATATTATTAGTTCTTTTGCTTTATTAAAAAATATAGCCATGTATGATATATTAAATTATTATATATTATTAATATTTTTTTATATTAATATATATTATATATATTTCAAGTTAATTTATAGTATGTATATAGTTAATATTTTTTAATATATTAATAAATATTTTTAATATTTTTTATAATATTATTAATATATATAAAATATTTTTTGTGATTTTAATCATAATTTATATATTTAATATATTATTATTCTTATTAATATATAATATATATTTTTCAAGTTAATATAATAAATTTATTATATATAATATTTATTTATTGATATATAAATTAATGTGATGGGTAGTGGATATAGGCCTATCGGCGTATATCAATCACATTGGTAAATGTGGTTGTAAATCTATTTTATAAATCACATTGGTAAATGTGGTTGTAAATCTATTTTATATACGCCTATCCACGTATATCAACCACATTAGTTTTTACTAATGTGGTTGTGATAGTTATACTCAAATCAATCACATGCGGAACTTTTAGCTTCAAACCATTGTAAATTAAACAAACATAAACATAAATTTTGCGAGAAATCCTAAAAATTATCGGTCTGCATTTGTATGTTACCCTAGGCGGGAACGAAATCCATGCTGGAGTATCGACGATTTACCCGAGAAGAAACACCAAGAATTTAATGACGAAGCCTTCAAGAATCGATGGATAACCTTCTTCCTCCTTATCGAAATCCCATCGACACAACGAAGCCATAGTGATGAGATTGCGTTGGGTAGTTACACCTAACTCTCGAACAAATTCTCTCCATCATTCATTCCCTAGATTTGAGCTACATTGTTCAATTTGATAGTTGGCTAGGGTTCGACGAATGTATGGGGAACCAGGAACCGTGAGAAGGAGGATCATGTGATACTATTCCGGTGGCCACCATCTCGGATGTCCTCATATTATAATATTAAAGGGACTCGAAGTGCTATTGCTCGGTCGACCAATGTACACGTAAAGACAAACTTAACATAGTAACGAGGCAAAGTGGCAAACTTAACATAGTATAATATTAAAGAAAGACTCAAGTTGTGTCGCTAAGTCAACCAATGTTCACGTAAAAGAAAACTTAGCATAGATAACCATAGCCTGCAGTGTGTGTGCCCGCGCAGAAAGAATATGCAAGGCCGAAAGGTCGTGAGACTTGGTGGGCAACCAAGAAGGACACAAAAAGTCAGCAACATCTCCACGATTGGAGCAACCCAAGAAAAAGCGTACTATTTCATTGGAAACATCCAAGCATAGAAAAAGAGGGAAACATACGAAAAACTAGGAAAAAGGAAAGCATCTAAAATATATTGGCTTTATCTAATTATGCATTTTGATTTTATCTTTTTGTAATAAAGAGAATGATTGCATTGTTTTATAAAATGCTCATCTCTTCTTCATAATAAAGTGTGGTATTGTTTCCCAAGTCGTGTTATTCCCGCTTTTTGTGTCTATAGTACGATGCCATTGCGTTTCTCTTGTCTTAATTTTCAGATCTCGCTAGTAGATCAAATTGGTATTAGAGCGTAAGATCTTGGAAAGGCCATCCACGCAGTTCGAAGATAAAAACTAAAAAAGATATATTTAAATTAAAAAACAAACACGCATGATGAAAATATGATCCGTGACATTGGTCTCCTATATGAATGGAGAATAACCGAAATCGAACCCGTAGATTATTCTTGATGTCGGTACATTCCGAAATTAAACGGTGTATAGCTATATAAAGATTGTTGCGGACGCTTGTGCATCTCCACGTTTACACGTCGACAATGATTTCGGAGGTGAGAGACCCCAAATTATTAAGAACAACCCTCCTAGACACGATCGAACTCAAAGCCCCGCGGTTGCAGAGAGATTTGAATCTCTAACCCTACAAGCGAGAGCGAAACCAAAGCCCACATAATCACGGCTTCGGCGGCGACGGAAAATAATAGGGATCACGATGGGCATAAAGCTCTTAAACAACGCCGGGAATGCTCCCCCTTGCGCAGTTGAACAAACCTCTCTCTTCCAACCCACAGCGCAATTTCGAGGCTTCGCTAATGGCGGCCTCCAATGTTTGAGCGAGTACGCGAAAACGAGAATCCACGATCCCGGCTTCCGAGCCATCCGAGGACTAAACTTCGGGCACCCAATACCACATCCCTTAGGGTTCCGGGCGAGAGCTTGCTGCGTATCACGACCAAGAGACTCTCGGGAAACTTCATCCCGATGTCGAGCTCACTCATGTAAAGCTGAGTCGGTCGGTCCTCTCCCATGAACTCCGTAGTCGTGTGCCGGGGCCCGGCATGAACCCCCCGCAGCGCGGGCGTGCCCACGGATCGCGGCGATGGTGGGCACCTTCACCCTCATGAAAGCGACCAACGAGTTTTTGAACTTGATCTTGATTGTGCTCGGGTGGTTTTCGGATTACGAGATATCCATTGAAGGTCGAGGCCATTTGAAAAGTATCCGCCCTGGTTTGTGGTCACGAGGGCCCCGCGTCCGGGGAATCATTAACCTCTTGCGATGCGGCGAAATGTGGTATCGATGGTGGAGGGATTGAACCTCGTGATCTCCCTCTCCCAACGAATAAGGATGTAAACCCTTCCTCTCTTCTCCCAGTGCACATAATCGCTCCCGATCGGACAATCATAGGACTAGGGTATACGATTAATGTAATATAGTAAATGGATATGGGCCGAAAGGTAACATACGTCTAAGGATATGATATATGTATGTAAGGGTCAATATATTTATGGTAATATATACATATATACATAAATGTATAATATGCAATGAAGTAAGAGCGAATTGAAACATATGAATGCAAACCAAAGGTGAAACAAAAATATAATGGTATAAACAAAAGAAAGATAAAATTGGCCCTCAAAGTTTCTATCATCACATTTGTTTGAGTAGTGATGTAAAAACAAGAAAGTTATAAAGTCAAATTGGTTAAGGATTAGTTTCATCATCGCATAGTGCAATTAATTTTAAGATAAAAGCTGAATGGCCAATAATAAATGCGTACGGAAGTGAACTCTATTCCATGACTTCTTAAAGGGAATTTTTTTTATTATGAAATCATTTCTGAATATTCAATAATGACATTTTAAAAATAGAAAGTCATGTCTATCATTTACAACTATGAATTTCCAAAATTAGTAAGTCATTTTATTCAATTGATAATCATATATATATATATATGATAGAAAATCACTTAACTTATCCTTAATCGATATCAATTATTTATATTTAATTTAATTATATATATATATATATATATATATATATATATATATATATATATATATATATATATATATATATATATATATATATATATAATTCTTATGACACTATAATTTTTATTATTAAAATTAAATTCCATGTGACTCTTTCCTTCTTGGCCTTCAATCATGCTACTTCACATCTCTCTCTCTCCTTGATGGCAAATCAAACTCTCCCCTCATTCAATGATAAATTACTCTCTCTTCCTCTCTCTCTTTAATTCTTTTACACGCCTCTTACTCTCTCTTACATATTAAAATGACTCGTCATACAGAGGATTCGTCTTACACCTCTTTGATGCATATGGTACACTTTTTCCATAATGACTTGAATTACTAAGGCATGTGTACTTGCCTTCGGGATGGAATGAGTTACTAATGCAAGTGTACCTCCTTTATGGCATAATTTACACCCATTTTGGCATATGTAACTCCTCCTCAAGGCATGGGAGTTACTCCTTCATGAATTCAACCTCCTTGCTATTCCTATATATTTGTGCTCATCACTCTCTATTACTCACTTGTGCATTGTGAAAGCGAGTACAAACTTGAGAAAAAGAAGAGAGTTAGAGAGACTAAAGAAAAATTTTGTGTGTGTGAAGAAAGATATTCTTGAAGAGTACAAGCAAACCGTGATGAGCCAAAAGTAACTCAATGTGTGCATCAACTACAAATATCAAAGGTCTTCTTCGAGATGTGGGTGAACTTATTCTTTCTCTCATTGTATTTTGCTTATCTACTGCTTTGAACATTTGATTTCTAATAGAAGAAGAATCGGAGTTGGGTTTTTCCCTTATGGGTTTTCCCTAGTCATTGGATCCTAAATTCTTCATGTCTCCTTGTGTTGTTGTCTTGTCTTCTATTTTGCTAATGTTTATATGGTGCATCTTCTGTCTACAATTTCTTAACTAATATTGTAGAAGAAACATTTTGGAATATGTAATTGTTGCATCATAGAACTTCATAATTTCAATATGGTATCAGCTTTGATGAAGACAATCTCAAAGAAAAACAAGTTTCATTTGCAAGCTCACTTTCCGTTGAAATATCTCATGTCTGTCCACTCCATTTGCAATTCACTCTCTCTTTGAAATATCTCCTTTCTATCCATTCTATTTACAACTCTCTTTCACTGCACAAAATATCTCTTGCTATACACTCTATTTGCAATTCTCTTTGCGCCGAAATATCTCTTGTTGTACACTCTATTTGCAACTCTCTTTCTACTAAAATATTTTTTGTTGTCCACTCTATTTACAAATCTCTTTTTTTGTTGAAATGTCTCTTTGCTAACCACTCCAATTACTGACTCTCTCTCCGCTAAAATATCTCTATCTCTTGCTGAGTTCCTTCTACTTGCTACCACATTTTCTACTGGCAAATATTTCTTCTCTTTTGTTGCTAAAAATCTCATTTTAATCTTGAAAATATCTCTTGTTTGTCCCTTTTTATTCATTGTTGAATTTTTTTGTGCCGTGTCTTCCTCTTACTTTAAGAATGAAGATGCGACGCTAGTTTATGCTTCAAACTTCTGTCCTTGGAGAGGGCCGATTGGATATTACTCTTAAGGAACATGATGTTCTAGAGTATGTTGAAGGAGGAGGTAGCGAGAACCTGAGTTGAAAACTCAGATTCTTATATTAAGGACATAAACAAGAAATGCGACGTCGAGGATAAAAATGTTATCGCCCTGACTCTCTTCGGAGACCACGTCATCACTTATGTTTCCAATTTGAAGAAAAGTCTAAATAAATGTATGGCGGGATGATAGGAATGTACCAAGTGAACACATTGAGTCAAATTATTTCTATGAAGAATAAACTCAAGGATGTTAAGATGAAAAAAGGAGAAACCATTCAATCATAATTCATGAGGATGTCGAAAAATCAAAGATCAGCGTAGCCTGCGGTGATTTTTGTTTCGATAAAGAGATGATGTTGATTACACTTGGAGGTATTCCTTATTCTTGGGAAGCTTTTATTACTACCATCAATAATAATGAAAAGTTTCACACCACATTTAATGAGATCTTGGGAAAGTGCGAGTGAAGAAGAGGGAAAAATGAATTCTAGAGGAATAATTCCCAAGCATGAGGAGGGAGAAACTACTACCATTGGTGTCCCGAGGTGAGAAGAGAGAAAAGAAAGGAGTCATCACTATTCGAAGAAGCTTACTCCCATTGATTTTCCGGATGGAGCGAGAGACGTGTATCCAAAAGTCAAGTGCTACGAAATGCCATAAGAATGGCCACTATGTTTTGTGATTGTCTAGAAAACATATTAACCACAAGATTCAACTTCAACGATCACTCCATCAAATATTATTATAGATGTAGAGAAGAAGCTCCTTTTTTGTAAAGAAAGTTCCTTACCTTGAGGAGCGAGGTATGATAATAATGCCATGGCTACACGATCATAATACTTTCTTGTTCATGCTCTTTCTAGTTCCTCTCTTGCGGATTCTTGTGACAACTAGTTGGTTGATAATGGTGCCTCAAGGCACTTTTACTAGCTATAATAAATTTTCTCTAGTCTAGTTGAGAGAGAGAATTATGTCAAAATAATTCTTGGAGACAACTCTACATATCCACTATAAAGGGATATGGTTATGTTTCTTTCCATATAGATCATGGTAAAACCTTATCTCTTCAAGAAGTTTTGTATGTATCTGGTATGAAAATGAATCTTGTTTCTATTTCTTCTTTAGAAGATAAATGAATGAAGGTTTATTGTATAAATGGTAAAGGTTCTCACTTGAATGATGAGATCCAACATGAGAGATGAATTCACTGCGTTAATATGTGAAGGTATATATAAATTCGGTGGAAGACCCTATTCCATGTGTTTCATCCATGAAAAAATCATCAAAGTGAACTTTGGCACCGAAGGTTAACTCATTTTCACTATAAAGAGATTACCTCTTGTGAGAAATATGGTTTACGTAATGTCGCGAGGGAATAAGATATGATCTTGAATGGAGTTCATCGAGGGTACACTGAGTGGGAAAGCAAGTGAAGGGACCATTCTCTTCAAGAAAAATAGAACCAGTCAGGTATTGCATCTTATACATTACTGAATTTCATGTGGACCAATGCCTATAAATTTTCTTGGTGGTTAATTGTGATTATATAATCTTTGTGGGTTAATTTTCTCACGGGAACATGAATTTATATTACGAAAAAAATAAAAGTCAAACATTTAACATGTTTAAATATTACAAAGCTCTAGTGGAAAACGAGAAACTAGATCAAAATCATCACATCTAACAATGGAGGATATTTTCACTTCCAATTATTTCATTGACCCATGCGAAAGAGACTAGAATCATAAAAGAGACCACCATTGAAGATAACCCGAACAAAATGGTGTGGCCTAGAGGTAGAACTATCATGGAAGCAACCAAAGATATGTTTAACGATCATAAACTAAGAAAGGTTTAACCAAAGATTTATTCGAGTAAGAAAGGTGCATTTGTTGGTTATTGTGATAATTCTAAAGCTTGCACAAAATATATGTACCAAAGACAAAGATATATATGGAATTTATAAGATATGTAACATTTGATGTAGATGTAACTATTGGAAATGTAAGAGACACTTCGAATTCCTCACTGCTAATGTTGATAGTCAAGATGATGATTTTGAGAGTACATGAAAATCCACGAGCTTGAAATTGATCACATGCCCGCTGAAGCCCATGGAGCCCATAGATCCTTTGGATCCTCCTCGCAGTGATCCTACTTCTAAAATGGAGACATTTCTGACTTTGTGACACCATTCAAGATGCTTTGATAAACATGCTCTCTCTCGGAGGCAACCTCAGAGAATGCTGAAAACCATGACTGGATTCTAAGGATATCCCGTAGCCATGAGGAAAAATTATTCAAGGCTGAACCATGCACTTTTGAGATAAATTGTGAAGGTTCGAGTATGGAAATATGCAATGAGATAAATAAAATGAGTCCATAATTCATAATTATGTATCGAGAGTGGTTCCAAGACCCCCAAGGTACATTTTTGTGCCTTCTAAATGGTTGTATAAAATTAAACATGGTGTTGATGGAAATATTGAAAAATATAAAGCTAGATTTGTGGCAGCGGTTTCTCTTAGAAAAAAGCTTGAAATAAACTATGATGATATATTTGCACTCAGGTTTCCCATTCTGCAACCTTCCAATCCATTGCGGCTCTAGATGCAATCCCAGGATGATATCTTCACCAAAGTGGATGTGAAGATTTATTTTCTACATGTCTTCCTCAAGGAAGAAGTATTTGTGGAGCAACCATGAAAGGATTTGAAGTACATGAGTGGAAAAATTGTGTGTGTAGAACTAAAGAAATTCCTCTTTATGTTTTGAATAAAAGCTCGAGAGATTGGTATGTCCAGCATTGATATCTTCTTGATTGAAGCTTGGTTTTACTAGAAGTAATGCTTGATCCAAATATTTACTTCAAGAAATTCCAAAAGGTATGCCTTTGATTTTAGTTTTATACGTTGATGATCTATTTATGACCGGTAGTGAATCTCTTATTATCCGGTTTAAAGTGGGATTTAGCTTCCAAATTTGAAAGTGAAAGTATATTAAGTGCTGCATAAAACTTTATGGGTCTTGAGAAGTATGACAAAAACCTGGTAATATTTTCCTTTCTAAAAGGAAAATATGTTGTCAAAGCGCACGAAATATTTGGTACTTTGACAAAATGTAAATCCTTGAATACTCCAATGGAGATGAACTTCAAGAAGCTATGTGGTGAAGAGTTGCGAGGTCTCTGATTTGACAAATGCTTCGAGTATCATCAATTTATTGGGGCACTAATGTTATTACTAAACAACTATACCAAAAATATGTTTTTCATTTAATTACTGCGAGCCAATATATGATTAAACCATATCATGCACACTATAGATTGAGACAAAGCATGTGGTGGGATACCTTCATGGGACCATCGATCTGGGATTGAAATATACTATTAATGATATAATACTACATGGATACTTGGATGCTAATTGGGCCGTAACTCTGCGGTAGAAAAAAGAACATCTGAGTGTTGGCCTCGCTTAGGATATACTGAGCGATATATTGGATGGTAGAAAGAAAAAATTTGTAACCCTCCAACATGACTAAAGCGAGTACATCGCTGATAGAATGAATAAGCGCAGGCGATATGGATTGAGGAGAGCTCTTTGGATAGCTATTTGAGCAAATGTTCTGAAAATAATTGTAATTTACAACGATGATAAAAGTGGGATTCAACTTGCAGAAAATACCACGTTCCTTGACAAGCCGAGCATATTGAGATCCGAAATATCAATATATCTAGGATATGGTGCATAGAGGAGTAGTAAAAGGCTCCCATCATATAATGGTGCATTGACGAAGGATCATCGTCATTCTTACTAAACACTTTTTGAAAGTAAAGATATATATCGGAGAGAAATTTGGATTTCGACGAATGTGAACATTCGTAGAGAGAGTGGCCATGGATGATGAGATTTGGATGTGTGTGAGATCCTTATCATGTGTTGAAAGTTGGATCCTCCCCAGTAAGGATGAGCCTTGGATGTGTGAGATCCTTGTCATGTGTTGAGAAGTGGATTCCCCCAGCAGGTGATGATCCTTGGATGTGCGAGATCCTGGTCATGCGTGACAAGTGGAGGCCCCCTAAGCAATGATGATCCTTGGATATGTGAGATGCTTGTCATGTGTCGACAGTGGATCTAACATCATTTTTCCAAAGTGATAGATCCATGTGTTAGATAAGAAATTCCTCCCTCACTAAAAGGGGATAAATTTTCCTTGAATAAAATTTCATTTGTGAATATTGTAGGAAGTGACTTTTAAATATTAATATAGTATTATTAAAATTAACTTCATTTTTTATCATTGAGTTAGCTGGCTCATCTCTTTCTCCCATTCTCCCTCCTCTTATTTATTTCCTTATATTTCTTCTCTTCTTTTTAGGTTTTTCCTAATGATGAGTCTTGTTTTAGAATTGAAACGTAGACAAATAAAAATGAGAATCTTGTGGATTTTTTGAATTCTCAACCTCCAAACTTATACCACAAAAATATACAAACTATCAATATATATATATATATATATATATATACGTATGTATGTATGTATGTATGTATGTATGTATATTGATAGGTTTGTATATTTTTGTGTGGTATAAGTTTGGAAGTTGAGAATATATATATATATAGATTGCATGAAAAGCCTAGATGTGAGTATGTCAATTGCGGTAAAAAATAGTTGTAAGTAAAGTCTGCCATGGCTAGCATGGGTAAGCCTTGAATTTCATGACTAATAATACCTACTTGAAAGAATAATTAGAAGCAAAAGTCTCGATTGGAAGGTATCCTCCTTTGGAAAAACCCCTAGAAACTAGATACTGGTTGTAAGAATAGTTGAGAATCGAGTAAAAATAATTAGAATGGAGATGGTGGTAATAATTATTGCTGCTCTGAAATTCTTTTTTAAACCATAATGATCCTTTTGATGTCATAAGAATACTCCTATAATTTTACATCTTTTGAGAATATAAAGCAAAATCTAGTTGACCTCTTGAGTAGAGTTCACAAAGATCAATAGATAGTGAGCCTAAATTTACTAAATCATAAAGTATGTGACTATGTGATGGGGAATATCACTAGACTAATTACATTAAGAATAAGCTAAAAATTGCGGTATATCATGGCGATAATTATTCAAATAAAAAACAAAAAAAAGACGAGTAATTGTAGGGTGCAAAAATTTTTTTGGTTAAAAGTGCAGTTTCAAAAACTATCGAAAGTATTGGAAAATTAAAATAGAATATCATAATATTCCATGATTGGAAAGAATTTATTTATCAAAAATAACAAAAGCAAGTAAATATTTTGAGGCTCTCGATTGAAAATATTAAGGTGATGGAATCTTGGTTACTTTGTAAGACAACCCAGCTAAGCATGAAGAGAACTTAGAAATAGTGTTGTAGTTTCTAAAAAGATATTAGATTTGTACCAAATTTAGTAAGTATGAATTAATTAAGACTAGATCCAATCTTAAAGAGTAAAATTTTGGAGTAGGAAGTAAAATGGAACCTACAAAGGTCACCCTTGATCGAGCCTATAGGCTGAATGGTGCGGTGGGAACCATACGGTTATGGAGGTTACAAACTTGTATTATAGTTTTTCAGTTTTCTAATTGAGCAGCATGTTATAACTTTGTTGAAAGCAAAATGACAAGGAATGTTTGAGTAAATAAAATGATTGATAGCTACATCTACTATATCTATAAAGAGTGATATGAATTGGTACAATAGGTACAACGGGTAGAATGTTGACTATATTCACTTAGCAGAGCTAGTGATATTGCAAAGTTATAATTAAATGGTGTAGTCATAACCATAGATCGGATATCCCTCACTTGGATTTTTTCTGGTTTGATGTGTTTTTCTTGAAAATATGCCATAAGATGATGAATTATAATATAAGCATGATCAGAAAATGTAACATATGAAATAATGTATAGATTCATGCTCATTAAATTAGATATCAAATAATGAGATGTTAGGTGCACATAATAATGGATGTTGCATGAATAAAGAACTCTAAGGAGTCTTTTTCCTAATATGAATTAGATTATTAATAATGGGTAATGCTAAAAAAGTGACTAGGGATAGTTGCTAATGCTTAGCGACAATGTGTTCCTTTTTATTTTTTCTTAAAAAATTTTAACACAAAAATTAACCATCTTCCAAGATGATTTCTCGTTCCATAATCTCTTCGTTGGAAAAATATCTTGTGAACCTCCCTTTATTTTCTTAAGAAAAATAAATAAATCCCATATTGAGAAACCATGTACATTCATAATCCTCCATTTTTTCCACGAGATATTGGGAATTGAGACTCCCAAATTGATTAGACGAGGCTTAGTCCTAACTTAGTGTATCACTCGGCATTGTGTCAACTGCGTGTCTATTGGGTCGAGAATTGATTTGGATTCAAAGTCGAGTCCATATTCTATTTGAAAAGATTTATGTTGACCACGAGAGTTGTCGACTACCCAAAGAAAAAATCACGCACAGGTTTGGGTCCAAAGCTTTGTGTTGCCCGCAGGTGGAGAGCGGAGAAGAGTGCGGGAGAACCTACCTTTGACTATGGTTCCATCATCTTAAATATCGATATGTGGGTTAAAAATTCCACCTTAATATTGTCTTCTCTATGTTGGTTCACATTGTTTTAACGATGTGAACGATTTTCTATGCCTTTGTAACAAAGATTCACCCTTAAAGAATTAAACATAGGAGTCGAGATTCAACCAAATTCCAACATCGATGGGATGTGAAGGAAACTTGCTCAAACTGAAAATAAGTCGGGTTCATTCATTTTTCCTTTGTAATGGTGTCTTCCCTCGATAATCAAATTTTGATTCCTCTCCAACGAGTGTTGGTTCACTATTTACGGAATAACTTAGGTTGTATCTCATTTAAGATACCACCATGATTTGGCGACTAGGAAGAGACCATGCGACCATGCTGGTATATTTCACAAAAAAATTATCCGATGCATAACTCTATACTTCAAGAAAAATTGCACGAGAGACCAACTTCAGTGAAATCCAACTTGATAATAAACTTACAACAAAATTGTGATACATAAAGTAAGAAATCATTCATTTATTTTCTACGGTCTTCCACTACATGTCTGCCCAAGGGACTCCAAAATTACATGGGCACCCATATAAAAGAATAAAAGAGGAATATTAACAGAACATAGGTATGTTGTCAATAACAACGTGTGTAAACTCGACAAAAAACCTTGTTCTAGAAGTGACTACTTAACAAACAAAAAATGTGTCACATAAAAGGAACATGTTTACTAATAGTAAAGAAATAAAATAGCCTAGTTCTTCCTATGTGGACACATAAGAAAAACCAACTACGAGATATTTACATAATTTTGGTGTCGATATAAAGAGTGGAGTGATGTACCGCATCGAAAATCCCTACGAACAAAAGGTTTCATGGACTCCATTGTCCATGAGATACTGAAATGATGCTTCAACGCTTTCAAAATATTTGATTCATCCATCCAAATTTCTTCTTCGGCTATAAAACCCTTCCATTTAACAAAGCAATCATAATGATTTTTATTTTGGTTCTTTTATTGATCCTTTGGTCAAAAATCATTTCCATATGTAGTTTCTAAGTTGTACAAAACTATGTCTCCCACTAAATTTTCTCTTCTTCATTTTGTATCTCTTCTCTAGGTTCTTTGATATGGATGCAAATCTACTGATGTTAAATATAAGGGAATTCCAATACCAAGAGGAAGTTTGATGTCATACGCATTTGCTGAAAATTTCCTCGAGATTTTTCAGGGACCGGTCTTTTTTCGAGCTTCAACTTATTTTATTCATGCTTTGGAAACATTTTCTTAGGTTCCTATATTACTAGTATAGTCCCTTATTGTTGTTAGTGTAACTCCCTTATTATTATTGTTGTACCACGTAACCCCAATATTTTTATTATTGTGCCCTTACATTATTATTGTTAGGTTTGGCTAGGATTATATTGTGACCCCATGGACTCCTATATATGAAAGAGGTTTTTCATTTGCATCATCTAAAGATTTTTCATTTATGTAATGCATTTAGGAGCTCATACATCAAAGTGGTTGATGATTTCTAAGGTGTTGATCTCTCTCTTTTCTTCTATTTTTGGAGTTGGTTTCATAAGAATTTGGTATCGAAAGCTTTGGATTCTAGCGTTTTGCCGCTCCAAACGAGTCATCATGGAATTTTCACTATAATGTTTTTTCTACTGAAGATTAAGAAGCTAAAAGTTTTACCACGGGAAAGCTTTGAAATCACGAGGAACTTCTTGTAGGAAATTTCGGATCTTGGTTTGCAACATTTTGCGGAAATATGATGCTTTGTGGAAGTTAGGGTTTTTCGAGGCTCCTAAAATTAATCCCGAAACCGGTCATTATGGAATTTGTGCTATAACTTGTTTTCTACGAAAGGTTCATAAAGACTTTGAGAAATTTTTATAACATGAAGCTAAAATCCCGAGGAACGTCGTATAAAATTTTAGATCTTGGTTCCACGATATTTTCGGAGATGTGATATGTGGAAATTTAGGGTTTTTCAAGCTCTCGAAATTCATCTCAAAGGAGTGACAGTGGGAAAATCGTCATAACTCCCTCTTTGAGCATCGTAGGAATTATGTAAAAAGTGGCCGAAAGTACATGAGATTTAATTTTTTGTGTATTATTTCGGAAGTGAAGGAGAAAACAATGACGGGTGGTATGTCGTACAAGTTTGCTTCATTGAACCGAGTCCATAATTAGGTCATTGTGGGAGATTGGGCATAGATTTTCCTCGAAGAATCCAAATCGGGTCGGACACATTGTGGCATTCAAAAGAATATTCATGGGGATACTACACCACCAAATTTCTGAATGTTGAAGATTCAAAATCACGAGAGATAATTCAATTTAAATATTGAGCTCCTCGAGCAAAGAGGTGTATATTTTTTTCTTCGAATTGCCATAGGAGCTTGTGTGAAAAATCGGTTTGAATTGATTCCAAGGGCATTTTGTAGAATATATATTAGTATTGGGTTCTGAAATGTCCCCCTAAAAGAATTCAACACCCATTAATCCTTCAAAAGGCTCTGCTATGGCTCATGAAGAAGAAGAAGTGCACCATGACATATCGCTCCTAGCAAGTGCACCTTAATTTCACTCACCATGAAGAGAAACAAAAAAATGAAATGGAAGTTTTTGAAGAAAAAGCTATGGAAAGCTAATATGGATGGTTTGAAGAAAGGCATGGAAAGCTAGCATTGATGTAGGAGCATCCACCTTAGCAATTTAATTTTAATTTAATAAATATAGGGGGTCTTGTATTTCTATCAAATTGGGAATGATTTGAGTGATTTTATTAGGATTAATTAAATATTGAGAGGATTTTTGTAAATGTTCTCGAAATAGAATATGAGAGGTTTGAAAATTAATTGTATTTTCCTAATTTAGAATTAGTTTCATGGATCTAGGGATTTGTGAGAGTCCTTGGGGATTAATTGAGTCAAATTAGGACTTAAAATATTCTTAGGAATTTGTTGAGGAAATAGAGAATTTGAAACCGAGGTGGTTTTAGAAACATTTGTATAAATTATAAGCCTCGAAAGGCATAGAAAGCATGTAGATAAAAATTTGGGATCGGTCTAGTTAAGGTTTGGATTGTAGTCTGTGATGGGGAGAGAAAGAGGCCACAAATTAGAAAATTAGGCATGGAAGGAGAGTGTCGTGTGTAAATATGGGCATAATTTCCAAATGCGAAGATGTTCATTTTGAAATCTATTTGAGTTTAAATTGAATCCGGTGGAAAGCTTGGGTAGAATTTATTCTCTAGGAGTTTTCATTGGAGTTGGCGAGGTAGGAAATGCTAAAATGCATATGGAATCGAAGGAGAATGAAAACCATTCGAAATCACTCCTCTGTACCTAGGTAATGTATGCGTAAATGGTTAAATCTTGAAAGTGATGAAATTTAGGTCGAATTCTTGTTAATTGATTTACCGTGTATATGGTTTCTTTTAGGAAAATTATGCATTCATAGTAAGAGCAAAGATATAAATTTTTTATTTTAGAGGCTAATAGTCGTTGATAAGAAAAACCATGATTTCTTTGGGAAAGTTAGAAGCATTGGTTACGGAACATCATACTTTGAAATTGGAAAAATTGGAGTAAATTCCATATTTAGGACGAGAATATGGTTCGGTTGAAAGCCATGAATTGAAGAACATAATTCAAATCTTGTGAAAGTGACCGGTGATCTAAAATATTGAGCTTGTGTATGGTGCACATGAGGTTTTACGTAGTAAACCTTAATCCTAAAATTGCCAAAGAGTATTTTACGGAGTAAGATTGGAACCTTGGCATGTTCGAAAACCGCGATTGATCGAAAAGGAAGAAATCCTAAAGAATGGTGTTAGAGGAAAGAGAAGCGATGTTGTTATAACTTCTTCATTGTTTCTCCGGCATAGTTTCTAACAATGGAATCATAGTCCAATGAGAGCAAATGATTCCGGAGAGCAGTAGATTGGAGGAGATAAAATCAATTTATGTTGGATTGGGGTTCTTTTATGCATGTTAGGAGTAGCATAGTGATTTTTGATGCGAAATTGAAAAATTGCAATCCTCATATCACAAAGGTTAACAGAGATAGGAATGTTTCAAATTATTACGGTCCAAAGAAATGGAAGATTGTGTGATACAACAATGATCACGAGGTTGCGATGAAAATTTGATGAGAAAAAGGAGTTGAATTCAATCGAACTCAATAAAACTTAAATATGTAGAACATAGAAAATGGTTTCCTTAAAGCTGGCGATGGTATTGGCATTCATTGAAAGTTGTAAGCTTTGTATTTATTTGATGAAAGGTTGAAGTGGTAAGTATAAAAAGGTTTAAGTATTGATTAAAAGATTATTTATGGGCTTTAGGTTTATTTTTTGAAAATAATTATAATAGAAAAGTTTGGATAAAAATACCAAGGTTAGTAACTTTTATACTTATCGAGAATTCACTAAATGCTTGTATATATTATGAGTACTCGTTTGAGTTTAATGAAAAGGGTTAAGCTTTGGATAATTTGAAACAAAGTGGTTTTTATTTTAAGAAGTGAAAATAATGTGCATAAAGAGAGAAAGTTGAGATTTTTAAAGGAATATGGATTTCACCATGCTAAAGCATATTAAAAATTTGGAATATGGAGTTAAACGATTATTTGTGGGTAAACTTCCTGACTAAGGTTGCATCGAGGAGCATGGAAACTAATATGGAATACATGGAAGAAAAAAATGAAAGACAACATGGAAAATATGAAGAATGATCTAAGCGAGACATGGAAGGGTTGAAAAAAGTTGATACAAGAAATGTTTCCTAATGGAAAAAAGATATTAGAGGGAAACTCATGATGAGAATAAAATATATGTTAATCATGATTTCATAAACTCTAATGTTGGATGGAAAGAAACCACCATATTCCAAAGATGGATATGAGGAATTTTGATGGCAAAGATCTCGTAACATGGATGCTACATATGGAGCAATATTTTGATCTCAATAATGTGCAAAACATAGAAAAAGGAATACGCGTGCAGCTTTACATTTAGAACAAAATACATTTGTATGGTATCGATGGCTTTTTCACTCGTAAAAAAATTGTCGTGGTCGATTTTTATGGAGGAAATTATAACACATTATGAGGATACAAAGAGCAACACCTTCTTTAGCCAATTGATCAATCTCAAACAAAAGGGTTCGGTGGTGGAGCACATTGAGGACTTCCAAAGAAATTGAATATAAGGAGTAAGCGATGTTCCGGAAGGAACACATGATTGATGTCTTCATAGGGACTTTTACAAGGATAACATCCAACATGAAGTTTGTGTTTCGCGGAATGCGATTCATTGGAGAAAGGCATTCAAGTTGGCATTGAATGTAAAATTATGGTGACAAGGAAGCCTACCACTCACATCTATAAAGATGGAAGTGTTGCTACTTCTAGACTTCCACAGCCTTTCTGAGGTTGACACCACAAAAAATTGGAAGAAAAAAGAGCAAAGAGGGCTTTGCTACGGTTGTGATAGCAAATACAATAAAGGTCATAAGTGTGCTTTGAGAAGAGTATTTTTACATAGATTGTGAAGAGGAGGAAGAAAATGAGCAAAGAAACTTCAAAATAAGAGGATATCCACCGGGAACCTACTCACAGAAAGAAGAGGAAGTGAGTTTGACCATATCATGTAATGCATTGGAAGGTACTAACACTCCTCGAGCTCTCCAAGATAAAAGGACATATCAAGAAGAAAAAATGTAATAGTGTTGATTAATTCGGGTGGCACATAATTTTGCCTCATTGTAAGGTAGCCAAGGAAATTGAATTGTTTCCTACTGCCCAACACTAGAATGTCAAGTGATGGTTGCGAAATGGAGGGAGCTATAAATTGCTCGCAGAGAAAATGCCATAATATCAAGCTAAGCATGGGGGAATATGTATTGAATAGTCCAATGCTTTCCATTCCAATGAGGGTGCGTGATGTTGTACTTAGGAGGTACAATGGTTACAATCTTTGGGGACGATAACTTTTTAATTTTCAAGAACTTTTCTTGAATGGAAGGAAAGGAATTAAAATTACGGGGTATCCTAGGAAGCCAAGAAAGATAATAAGCTATAATTTCATGATAAAGCTCGAAGAAAGAACAACGAGGCATAATTTCACGATTATGCTCACTAGAAGTTCTAACATCAAAATCGTCTATTTCTCCATATCTCCAAAAAGTCTTGGACAATCATTCCAAGGTGCTTGAAAGTCCGAGGGACTACCACCTATTACTTGATCATGATCACGATATTCATTTGAATCCAGGGAATTTTTCCTCCAAACATTAGGCCTTAGTGATATCCTTTATGCTCGAAAAAGAGCGAAAATTGAACTTATATGATTGCTTGAGAAATGTTAAAAAGTGCCGGTAAAATTCCAACCTAGTCAAGAAGATTATTTATCGACTCCGGTGGTATTGGTGCACAAGAAGGATGGATCATGGCACATGTGTCCGGATGATAGTGAGCTCGATAAGCTCACTATTAAATATAAATTTCCCATTCTTGTTATTGATGAATTATTGGGTGAATTACATGGAGAAACTTATTTTACCAAGTTGGATCTTCGTTCGAGGATATCATCAAAGTAGAATGAAAGCTAGAAGATGATTCCGAGAAAACAAATTCGAACTCATGAGGATCATTACGAATTTTTGGTCATGCCTTTTGGCCTTGCAATGCACCTTCTACATTTCAGGGATTTGATGAATTCCATTTTCCAAACCCTTCCTTGAAAAATTTGTGCTAATATTTTTTGATGATATACTAATCTACAAGAGATCTTGGAAGGATCATGTTCGACATGTTGACAAGGTGCTCAAACTATTGGAGGAGAAACAATTATATGAAAAAAACATACACATTTTCTTTGGAGTACAAGAGGTGGAATATTTGGGTCATATTGTATCTCATGAGGGGTGTAAGGTGAAAGCCACTAACAAAATTAAATCCATTAAGGAATGGAAAGCCCCTACAACCATAAAGAAGTTGCTGAGGTTTCTCACGGTTTAACAAGGTATTATCGCAAGATTGTTAAGAATTATGGGAGAATAGCAACTCACTCTAACAACGTATTGAAGAAAGATGCATTTTCATGGACTCCTGAAGCAAGTAAGGCCTTTGAACATCTTAAGAGGGTATTGTCCCTAACCTCGTTCTTAAGCTCATCGGACTTCACAAAAACATTTTTGTGGAGTGACGATGCCTCATGAAATGGAATTGGCATTGTTTTAATGCAAGAAGGAAGAACCATTTCTTTTGAAAGTACGTCAATCAAGGAAAGTATTTACATAAAGCTATTTACGATAAGGAAATGTTGGCAATACCACATGCACTAAAGAAGTGGAGACCTTACCTAATAGGAAGACACTTCAAAGGTAAAAACTGATCATGATAGGGCGGAAACGTGAAGTTGGGTTACAACTTTTGTGAGAATCGGGGCCCGAAATTTTTTTTCCAACAATAGTTCGGCCGAACATTTTCAAAAGTCCCAATAACTCTTACAAAGTTCAACCGAACTCTTACAAATTTTTAGTTTAACTCTATTAGAAAGTTCAGCCGAACTCCGGATTCCGTTAACAATGATCGCACACCGACGGCCGGGTAAAACGTAATTTTTTTGCCTCGCAGTTTGGAAAATCGGGCAATTGAAGTCTTGCCGAACTACTAGGAAACTTCGGCCGGAATCATGAGTTCCTACTTTCGAAGTTTTACTTTTAAAATAGTTCGCCGAACTATTTTCTATAAATAAATCGCCCGCGAGTTTGTATGGTTTACTGTTTCATTTTTCGCACGTTACTATTATGTTTCTATCATGTTCGCACTGTTGCTGCCACCGACGCCCTGGTGCTGCTGTAGCCGCGCTGTTGCTGCTGTCGACGCCTTGTTGCTCCTGCCATCCGCGTGGGTAAGGCTCGAACATAAATTCCACTGCGTCCTAAACCACTGCACCATACGTTCTATTTCTATGATTATAATATCACTCTACTATGAAATATATGTGTTATAATTTGATTTGTATTATTCCATGATGCCAATAATGCTTGTTACTTATTCTGATCATACCAATAACACACTACCGTTACATTATTATTTTGATAACATACTGCGTTCATAATTTCATAATGGCCACTGCATTACGTATTTCATTCAGAATATTATGATGAAGATTCTGTCTACTAGCCCAACATTTGTAACGCAGAGAATCCTTCCAACATATTAACGCTCCCAAAATATTATCTATTCTAATGCTCAGGTCTGCAAGCTGAAATGATTCTGGTTTAACGCTCTTGTAGCTAGCTCTAAACGCATTGAAATATCCCTGCCAATGGAATCATACTCCCAAAATATTCGCTACAAACATTAATGGCCCCTTCTTATTTTTTGTTTCATTATCTCTAACACTTGTAGTGAGATGCACAGTGTGCTCATCCTCTATAGATCTTTCCAGTGCCATGGTTCGAAACACAATTTTTACGACTTTAACCATTTATCTCTGTGTTTTTTTGTCCTATTAGCTTCCATGTTCATGGTTGGTGTTCCCTCTACCACCATGGCTATGTTCCCTCTACCACCATGTTTGATTGCTGCCTTCTCTTCTACGTCCAACTGCAATTTCTTCTTTGTATATGCATTGTATGATATTATATTATCATCATTTTCAAGGGATTATAATTGTTACTGTCATTGTTTTCTCATTGATAACATTAGAGGATTGCATTTTCTTCCATGGCTTGCAGTATGAATATGATATAAATCAACACCATATAATGGCATTGTTTGTTGCACTCATATAAAGTCCATAATATGTAGCGTTGTCCCTTGCCAATAATAGATAACTCTGTAATGAATTTCTTTGCATCATCTAGATTTTGAAAACTACGTTGAATCACATCTTCTGTAGATTATTTTTGAATTGATTTCTGGGCGGAAACGTTTTTATGGTTTATGGTTTAGATTTATTCCCAGCTATTACTTGCATCTATCACAGTATCTATATGTGCATATGTTATTAGAATAAGTACCCAAAAGAGAAATGCTTTTGACAATATTAGAATCTAACTCCACACAACAGATTGCAATGCAGAGACAGTGGCCTAAAAGCTTATTTTATAATGATCAGAACCCTAGAAAGTAATTAATGAATGGCTACAAACTTCTGCAAACAGTAACAGCATCTCCATCTCACACTGGCACTGTAAATTTCCATTTCATAATAACGGGTTTGTGGGTACATTCTGAACCCGAAAATACAGCGAAAAAAAGCTCAGAAGAAAGCCCACTAGAGTTATGGCAACAAATATCCTTCTTTACTACAGAAACCGTCATAAAATGAGCCTGAAAGGGAGAAAATTAACTGTATTTAAAAGCTTATACCTTTCAATATGCACCCAACAAGTCTGTGCCAACAAATGGTCTGGTAAAGTCTGAAGAATCAGGAGTGTCCAAGAAGCCTTTTGTAATGGTTGGCAGGGAGTTGGATATGGATAAAATATTGATCTATCTAGAAATTGGTATGCTGAATGAGCCAGCATGAGCACATGCAATTTTTCCCTTGGCCTTTTCATTCCTACTGAGATACAACTATGTTTATATTATTATTGGTCCACTTTAGGTCATGATACTGCCAATAAATAATTTCATTTTAGTTTACCTAGGATCATTGATATTGTGACACTACCCTTTATCGTTACTTTTCATGGACACCTAAGTAGTCCTATTCCTCTTCTAGGCTTCTCTATAGGGAGAATAGCGATTCTAAATATATAGAAGAATACCAATCTCTACTACATTCTATGCTTGAACTTGCAATGAATTGAATTTTTACCATTTGTACACAAATAATCCAAATGTTTCACCCTGCATCATTAAGAGGGTCTACACTCTCTGATAGGGTTCAGTCATACCCCACCAACCCAGCTATGAGTTGTTTTGGAAGGCTTGCTAACATTTATATGAAAAGATTGTATTTAATCATGGCACTTTTTATGTCGGTTGGGATATGGTGGAAGTTTAACAGTAGGTCCCTTTCCACACATGGTTTCCCTAAAATTCCTCGAAGCCACACATTCCAAAAGTATGTTCCTCACTCCACAAAAAAGAATTGGTTTTATCAAAAGAAAAACCTTACCATATAAATCTTAATTTTTAACTGATTTGTTTGAAAGCTAGCGTTGGCCAAATGTAATCAACAAGCATCACCATCTACATAGAACCAAGGGAAGGTTTTCCATTTAAAGTAATGTGTTTGCCACATGCCATAGCTAATCGCTAATCACATTGATAGGCAATATATTGTCTTAATAATTTGATCTAAATATAGTATTTTGGGATATACAAAGAATACTTTTATGGAAACTTCTCATAAATATAAAACAAATATATCATATAGCTCATCACATTGATAGGCAATATATTGTCTTAATAATTTTATCTAAATATAGTATTTTGGGATATACACAAAATACGTTTACGAAAACTTCTCATATAAATATAAAATAAATATATCATATATCATAATCAAGATAATGTTTTAATCATTGATCTAAGTCTAGTTTTTTAGGATATAAAAAAAAATTTACTTTTAAAGAAACTTTTCATTTGGCGTTAAGATAAATATAAAACAAATAACAAATACACATCCATGATTAATTTTAATTGGAATGATTAAATAATTGATGAAATTTTATAAGAATATTAAATATTTAAAATTATATATAAGTAAAATAATTTTTGTTTAAGAATGTTGGAGATGTATTGTTTTTATGTAAATTTATGTGACATAATGTATTATATGACATAATTTTCCTACGTGGAAAAACATACTTACTGAGAGTTCAAAACTCATGCATTTGAATAGAAAGTGGGTATACGAATGAGCAAGTAGATTTTTTCTAGAAATGATTAAGTGAAGGTTGATAGAGAGCCACACAAAATTGCAAATTCATACCTTACCAAAATTGTTAGATCCTTTTAAAGAAAACATATTTAATCAACTTTCATTGAAATATATGATAAACTCAACCCAATTTTATGAAAAGTAGTATACCATTTTTTACATAATTTCACATAATACAAATAGATAAATTTTAATTTAAGTATTGTTATAAAGATTAACTACCCATCGAGAGATGGCCAAGTGATTGAGACGGGGCATCATCACAATAAAAAACCAAGTACAAATTGTAGTAATCCTAGAATCATGCTTTACATGAGGTAAAATTGGGGAACTCATGACTTGTACTATAGATAAAAAAACATTTACCCCTAGTGGCCAAGTATTTAACATAGTGTGATAGCCAACTAGGTGTAAGATTTGACTTCGTTAACCATTAACGAGGTTTGTGATTTTAGACCTTTTAGAGTCTTGTTAAAATTCCACATGTAGCTAGCTTGCCATGCATGAGTAATAGGGCTAAAATGTCATTCTCTTGTACCATTGTGGTCAACATGATAGGTCAACTTACTAAAGGCATAAATTTTGAATGAACTTCATTTGATGTTTTTCTTGTAGCATTGGATATATATGTCTTTAAGTGTAGAATAATGGTCAAGATTTCGGCACAAGGGATAATCGTTTGACCCCCAGAAATGTCATTTAATACCTCAAAATGACTCCAAAAGGTTTTAGACCCGAATTCTCCACCCCCCATTAAAATGACCCTACAAGTTTATTCTTTCAGTTTTTTCACTCTATAAGCATCAAAATATATGACAAGTAATATAATTATCTAATCTAGATAATTATTTAATAATTTGTTAAAATTATGAGTAATATATACATCATAGAATTTAAATAAATAGCGTTAATTCATTGAACACCCTTGTACATTCCTTGGTGATACTTTGAAAGTAATACGTTTTGAAAAATAATTTGTTTATGGATTCTATTTTCCACATTCTCTCAACGATATCAAAAACCTTCTTGTAATATTTGAAACCTAAGGTCTTTCCCATACTAAAGTATGTTCTTTTAAAACATGTTTTCTTGGTGATATAGGTGATTTAGAAATGATTGGGAGAGAGAAATTCGTCATTTAATATGTACAATATGTTTGGTTGAATCCACATGAAAAACAAGACTCCCAACCGTGAGAAGAGGAAATTACATCCTATTTCTCCCCCCTAGCACAATTACCAGTACAGTTAGAATTTAACAACCCCAAATTGGATTTTACTCTTAGGTACTGGAACCTCTACAAAGGTTCGACCTGGAAACATATTTTTTCCTTAGGTTTCTCCACTGGTTCTATGTCCAACTTGGATAACCTACAACAACATCCTTCTTTTCATTTTTTATATCCCCTCTTGGATAACCATAATATCTTGAAATGGAGCTAGCCAACTCAAATATAGTATTGCAAATCCCTGGCGAAGTTAGATGAGGATTATATATGGTCTTGAATGAGAATTTGGACTCTTTATATATATATCTAAAGAGTCCAAAAGCTCATTCAAGACCATATGTAATACATAGCCTCCTCATCTAATATATAAAACTTTAATCCATGTGCTTAACCTTAACATTGACACAAATGGAATACAATTTTACTCACTGCTTTATGATAGAAAAATATGCGGATGAATATTGCCCACATATCCGAAGTCAAAAGGGATAGATTAAAAAGGGATGCTTCGGTCATCTATAAAAGATAAATTAAAGAAGCATGACATATTAGTAATGTAAATTAGATATTCATACCAATTATGTTGATATAACACAACAAATAGATGATTCAATACAAATGTCACATAGAAGTCATTTATCTCATGGGCCTTCAACTTAAATTATATATCTAGCATAATACATTAAGCTATAGGAGATAAATCAAAGAAGCATTTGTTCATGTAAATTAAACATGTGTAATAATTATGTCCTCATTTAATATGTACAATATGTTTGGTTGAATCCACATGGAAAACAAGACTCCCAACCGTGAGAAGAGGAAATTACATCCTATTTCTCCCCCCTAGCACAAATACCAGTATAGTTAGAATTTAACAGCCCCAAACTGGATTTTACTCTCAGGTACTGGAACCTCTACAAAGGTTTGACCTGGAAACATAGTTTTTCCTTAGGTTTCTCCACTGGTTCTATGTCCAACTTGGATAACCTACAGTTCAATATCCTTCTTTTCATTTTTTATATCCCCTCTTGGATAACCATAATATCTTGAAATGGAGCTAGCCAACTCAAATATAGTATTGCAAATCCTTGGCTAAGTTAGATGAGGAAATTACATATGGTCTTGAATGAGCATTTGGACTCTTTAGATATGCGTACCAATTATGTTCATATAACACAAAAAATAGATGATTCAATACAAATGTCACATAGAAGTCATATTTATCTCATGGGCCTTCAACTTAAATTATATATCTAGCATAATACATTAATCTATAGGAGATAAATCAAATAAGCATTTGAATGTAAATTAAACATGTGTAATAATTATATGTCCTTTCTAGTTCAATAAATAGATAATAATTTGGCTCAACTATGCCTTGTACATGTTTTCCTTTAAACCTTTACTTTCATAGCACATTTTCATCAAAAATTTTATTTGTCAAATTTTTATTATATATTATGTTTTTTAATTAATTAATAACGGCCATTATTACCGAAAGGGATTTTACAAATTTATATTTTATAAAATGAATTATGGGGGGCATATTGAGATGGTTATCTCACTTTTTACTGATTCTTCTAATATTCCTAGAATTTTATGAAAGAAAATATGAACTTGAAATGTTTGTATAAATTTAATGAGGATACATGAGTTGATTTGGAGAAGACCATCATCACTTATGTCCAGATTGAGACAGGGCATCATCATAATAAAAAACCAAGTACAAATTGTAGTAATCCTAGAATCATGCTTTACATATAAGGTAAAATTGGGGAACTCATGACTTGTACTATAGATAAAAAACATTTACCCTTACCAAAAAATATATGATAAAAATTGACAAACTAAGTTTAAGCTTAAGGGTATATAATCCTTCTTGCCTTAAATATAGATAATGAAAATGATCAAATACATGCTTCATGCAACATGCACCATACTTTGAATTTGCAAATAAATTCATGAAACATCAAAAAATGCATACAAGACCTTAATTAGATAAAATCTAACCATCTATTAGCAACACACCATGATATTTCAAATTTAAAAATAATGGTTCGAGTCCTAGGTGGCTCAGAATCCTATTTGTTTTCAAAATAAGGATGCACTCCCATTTGATTCTCATGATTAGGTTGTAATCATGAGGCTCTCGCTCAAGAGTGGACCTTCCCAAAATGTTGTGACGTCTTGTCACAAACAAAACCATCAAACTGAAAAACACATCATGCAAGAAACATAGCTCGCTGACATATCATTTTTCTCCTTCAAAGAAAAAAATTCACATCATGTGAATATCTCCATGTACTCTTACATATTGGTGTACAAAACCATCAACCAAACACAAATCGACAAAACATGCCTCTTCAAACAACTGACTCTCAAGTCAAATAATAGAGCTCAGGTACAAATTTCCATATTTGTTGCATTTAAGTGTGTCAACGTAACTCTACTTTCAACATCTTGCTTCATGCAACATGCACCATACTTTGAATTTGCAAAGAAATTCATGAAACATCAAAATACATGCAAGGCCTTAATTAGATAAGAAATCTAACCATTTGTTAGCAAACCATTTCAATGGTGCATCTTTTAACAACATTTGGCTCAACTATGCCTTGTATTAACTATACCTTGTACATGTTTGCCTTCTTGGAACAGCTTCATGTGCCTCCTTGGCTTTTGAGCATTTTCCATGTTTTCCATAACCAAGACCCAAATAATTAGGCCCTTCTTGAAGAACATTTGGCTCAACTATGCCTTGTACATGCTTGCCTTTAAAACCCTTTACTTTCATAGCACATTTTCATCAAAAATTTGGACCTTATTCCTCTAATGTCTCTCAAAAGCACGTACACATTCATTTTCAGAGGAAATTGAAGACAGAAACCAATAGCTAATTCTGCTAACTAACCTTTACTAAAATGAGCTAAATTGTACTTTGATACGAACTTGATTTGAATATGGACAAACTAGTTTTGTTGGGGAAGGGGTTTATGTGTCAAGCTTTAAGTGTATTTTGTGAGAAATTTATGAGTTAATTAGATTTTAAAAACTCATGTTTACACATTTATAAAATGAAAAATTTTTAATTCTAGGAAAATCTTTTCCCTCAATCCAAATTCTGATCATTGGACATGTAAGAGGAAGAAAGAGGGAATTCACTTTTCAAATTCTAGACCTTGTCTAGACCTCCTAGTGGCCAAGTATTTAACCTAGCGTGATAGCCAACTAGGTGTAAGATTTGACTCTGTCCAACACTTGTCCACAAGGTGACCTTTCTTATGGCAATGAGTAATAAACAATTGCATCTTATTTTCAACATCATTTTCCTTGTCCAATGGGCCTTTGAATTTTTTCCTCATTTATTTAGAAAGTTTCAATGTGTATGGATATCTTCTTCCAACATCTATAAACATTATGATTATTCAAACCACAAAAGGAACATGTGCAAGTTCTTTTATATATCTTATGTGAATATTTACCATGTTTATCATAATCAAAAGCAATTTGATTAAACGCAAATTTATACCTTGAACATTCACCATTGCCTCCTTCTTGAGGAGGTGAATTTGATGAGGTAGTGGCTCTCCTTTGAATACTAGCAATGAATTCAATGACTAGATAGAGCTTTAAACATCCTCTTCTTTTACATTCTCATTAGCTGCATGTTTATTAACATCTTCTTGCAAAGTGGGTGTCAAAATTTTCCATTCATCATGAACACAAACTTCACAAGCTTGAGGTAATGAACATGAAATAAAATTCCTTCTTGGAACAGCTTCATGTGCCTCCTTGGCTTTGGAGCATTCTCCATGTTTTCCATAACCAAGACCCAAATAATTAGGCCCTTCCTCAACAACATTTGGCTCAACTATGCCTTGTACATGGTTGCCTTTAACCCTTTACTTTCATAGCACATTTTCATCAAAAAATTGGACCTTATTCCTCTAGTGGGAAGGGGTTTGTGTCAAGCTTTAAGTGTATTTTGTGAGAAATTTACGAGTTAATTAGCTTTTAAAAACTCTTGTACAAATAAAATGCAAAATTTTTATTTAGGAAATTTTTTTCCCTCAATCTAGATTTCGATCATTGGACATGTAAGAGGAAGAAAGAGGGAATTCACTTTTCAAATTCTAGACCTTGTTTAGACCAAAATAAACTAGAGGTTTGGTTTTCAAATACATTCACTTATTTGGAAAAGTTCTAGCTACCAAAAGTCCATATGCCAATCTACCTCCCAAGAAATACATTTAGTACACCAACCTCTTCTATTGATTCTTGAAAGGTGGATACTTAAATCCTTCCTAAAAATTTGAGCTCTAAAATGAGATTCCAAGCCTAATTTCATAAAAAGTAAGTTGGGGATGATCACATTGACTTGCTTGATGACATGTCTATGAAGATTAACTACCTTGAACTATTTTTTTGCGTAGGGGAAGAGACACATTCCCATGTCTGAGCATGAAAACGTTCTTTGATATTGTTAATGCCTCTAGTGTTTACTTCTACAAGTTCTATAGGCAGAGTCTGTAAAGGGCCAGGTAGCCTCTGGATCTCATCTTTTATGAAAGGTGACATATCTAGTAAATTCCCCTACAATCAATCTCTGGAATGGATCTAAATAGAAGTTCTTCATTTTAATATCCGTAAAACACAACAACTTTAAGGTAAACTATGTACATGTGTCATTTCTCCCACAAAATAAAGTGTATAAGTAGTAAATTTTATACCAAGTGTGCTCCCACCATGTAAAGCGCAATTTGGTGAATTTATCATTTTTATAATATATTTTTCGATTAAATTTTGTTTCACACATGATAAATTATTGCTTTGAAAGTTGTGTTCTACATAATTTGTGTACACTAAATTACAAATTGATTTTTTGAAATCTATTTTGTGAATGTCGACCAATAGATATATATCATGGAGGATGAAAGACGAAGATCAGCCGAATCCCATATGGAGGTTCAGGGATCGGAGGATGTTCACGATATTTAAATATAATCTTAAATCTCCATACATGTGTGTACATATGGAATTGATTTTTTTATTAAATTTGTGAGTGAAATTAGTTGTTAATAAGTTTCATATTTTAATTTTTAGGAGGCAAGAGGAGAAGGGTTTCTACTCCATCCATGGAGCGTGGCCAAGGTTCAACCGGTTGAGGTATGAGTGGTAGCAGGTTGCGGGAAGGGGGTGATATTTATTCCCCCGAAGGCCAATCAACAACTGCTGGTTCTCAACAGGGTCACTGTGGGTCTGGTTCTCAGCAGCGTCATTCTGGGGTTGGTTCTCAGCAGGGTCATGTTGGAGATGATGTTAACCAACAACATCAAGGTTGCCATCAATTTCAATATTTTTTCATTAAATTTGTACAAATTTTTTTACACGTGTTTTTTCTAATATACGAAATTTTATATATATTGATGCAGAGGCTCAAAATGTTTGAGCCAGTGGTCAAAATAGACGCAGGGCAGCGCGCTACATTGAAGAAGAAGGCTGTCAACCCAGCACAACTTATCTGGCTGAGATTACTGATATACCATGGGAAACGAACATGGCGGAATGCACCTTACAAAGGTTTCAAAGCCTTCATACAAAATTGCAAAGAGATCTCGAGGTTTTGCCTCTACCTGTTGAGAGTAGACAAAGCCTCGAAATAGTTATACATTCATTGAGTGAAATGGTAAATGTGTACAAAAATTTGGGGCCAACCACTGATTCGTTTGTAGAACTGATGAGAAAGAGAAAAGAAACAGTGATAGGTCCCGATAAATGGCAGGACATAAAACAAAGAGTTACAAGAGCAGATGCCAAGTCAATGTTTAATTATAAGGAAGGGCCAAAAACAAAAATGTTGAAGGTGCAGTATTTCAAGCACCCAGACAAAGCTACTTATTTGTATGATCGACATCTTGCGGCCTTTGGAATGCTTCCATGGAACGATGAGGTTCCTGTTTATTTTGCACAAATGTTTTATGCAGAATTTTTTTTGGGTATGAAACCCGACTATAATGACCTTCCTTCAGAATTTTTTGGCCCAGGGAGAGGTCGATTATGTCAACGTAAGGGTGCTAAGCGAGATGTGGAGTTGCCTCGCCCTGAGCCGCCATTGGTGAGTCGACCGTTTCGAGTCGAAACTCTGCGATCAGAGTTGGATGCGACTTCCCAAATAAGTCGAGAAGCAAGAGATGTTATGATCAACAATGTTCAGAGCGGATTGAGTGGAGTCGATCTTTGTTTAAATCGACAAAGAGCACGTGAAAATGCACGTGCCAATTTTGTTTATCGTACAGATGAGGAGATTTACAACATGGATGTTGAAGATCTCCGAACATATGCAATAAATTGTCGCAATGGTCTACAAGACCTAATTTTTCATGAGGAAGAGGGCACTGGAACGGTATGTGTTAGTGACCTTAGGGTTTGAAATTATTTTTACATATACATGTGTACAATTTGTAATAAATACATGTGTATGTACATGTATACATTTATTTGTATGTGTACATTAATCTAATTTAATGTATGATTATATGTTAAAACACCATTTGCAGTTCTCAGGCATGATGCGTGATGAAAATGTTAATATTACGTTCGGGACCTCTGGTTCAAACGATGCAGATGGGTCTGACCATCATGATATGTTGGCACATGTATGTTAGTGTTTTTAAGTGACTCTAAAATAAATAATTGTTGCCACACATGTACATGTATGTATATATATAATTTGATAAAATGTTTTAACAGGTACCGATTCCGTCTGATGTTTTTGGGATGGCAGTACCTTCTTCTTCCTTAGGAGATGTACCTTCTACTTCATTGGGAGATGAGCCACAACTATGGACAATTTTTCACAAGTTCCATTAAAAATTGAGATATATATATATAGATCTATATTTTGAGTTATTTAAATTTTTTTGAATTTAGGTTCCTATAGAAGATTTCTTTAATCCGGGGACTCTAGCGACGGAGATAGGAACATCCACAACATTTGAACAAGTTGTCTTTAGTTCCTTTTTTTAATATTATTGAAAATAAGTTTATATATGTACACGTGCATTTTCATTTGAAAGTTTTTAATATATATATATATATATAACTGTACATGTATATTGTACAGTTTACCACTACAGATGTTTCTATGGGAGGACCTGTTCATCAAATGGAGAGGGAACCTTACGAGGTATTGCATGATTTTTTTGTTATATTTTGTTTTTTACATGAAGTTCTAGATATATATATTCTCATTAATTTTTAAAACTTCAAATTTTAATGTTCAAGTACATGTGCATTGTGTATGTAGGTTTCCTATTCACAGGATAAGATCCTCCATTTGATGGACATCATTTACAGTAGATTTGATTTTAAAATTTAGATGGTTTTAAAATTTGTTAAACTTGATACAGTTTGATACTCAAGTGAGATTTACAATTTTTGGACATATTTTATTACAATGTTATTATATAATTTGTTTTATTTAATTTTTGGATGGTTTTAGTACTTTTGGTATGTGAATGTGAAGTAATGTTGTCATCTGAACTACATTTGGCATGTGATATTTAATGTTAAATGTTTTTGTTGGATAGTTGAATTATAATTGGCATGGCATGTGAATTTTTTAAAACTCAAGTTTTGGATGGTTTCAATCTACATTTTTCATGTGATATTTAATGAACTTTAAATGTTTAATGTTTTAATGTTGCACAATATATAATCAAAAGGGTTTTAAAACTTAAAGTTTTGGATGGTTTCAATCTACAACTTAAAGTTTTTGATGGTTTCAACCTACATTTGCACATGTGGTAAATTGAAATGTTACTTGTAACAAGACAATCCCCATTGATTTCATTGTATATGTTGATTTCTGATTTGATATAATTGCATGTATGATGGTACATTACTTGTAAAGTCATTGGATTAATAGTGTTCATTGATTTCAGTGCAAGCACAAAAAATTATTGACAATGTAGAACGATTTTTGTGTTATAATAATTAAACCTAATAATATTGGAGAGCAAGAGAGACAAGGTATGGTATTTACTACAAGAGTTCGAGTTAAATATTTAAATGGTTTATGATTTATGATTTTTTACTTTCCGACGGAGATAGGAACATCCACAGCATTTGAACAAGTTGTCTTTAGTTCTTTTTTTTAATATTATTGAAAATAAGTTTTTATATGTACACGTGCATTTTAATTTGAAAGTTTTTAATATATATATATATATATATATATATATATATATATATATATATATATATATATATATATATATATATATATATATATATATCTATATCTATATCTATATATATATATATATATCTATATCTATATCTATCTATCTATATATATATTTAATCGTACATGTATACTTGCATGTTTTACTCACTCTGTATGTTTCTATGGTGAAACCGGCTTATCAAATGGAGAGGGAAACTTACGAGGTATTGCATGATTTTTTTGTTATATTTTGTTTTTTACATGAAGTTCTAGATATATATATTCTCATTCATTTTTAAAACTTCAAATTTTAATGTTCAAGTACATGTGCATTGTGTATGTAGGTTTCCTATTCACAGGATAGGGCGCAGACTAAGACCCAGATGCTAAATCCTCCATTTGATGGACATGAGTTACAGTAGATTTGATTTCAAAATTTAGATGGTTTTAAAATTTGTTAAACTTGATACAGTTTGATACTCAAGTGAGATTTACAATTTTTGGACATATTTTATTACATTGTTATTATATAATTTTTGGATGGTTTTAGTACTTTTGGCATGTGAATGTGAAGTAATGTTGTCATTTGAACTACATTTGGCATGTGATATTTAATGTTAAATGTTTTTGTTGGATAGTTGAATTATAATTTTGGCATGGCATGTGAATTTTTTAAAACTCAAGTTTTGGATGGTTTCAATCTACATTTTGCATGTGATATTTAATGAACTTTAAATGTTTAATGTTTTAATGTTGCACAATATATAATCAAAAGGGTTTTAAAACTTAAAGTTTTGGATGGTTTCAATCTACAACTTAAAGTTTTGGATGGTTTCAATCTACATTTGCACATGTGGTAAACTGAAATGTTACTTGTAACAAGACAATCCCCATTGATTTCATTGTATATGTTGATTTCTGATTTGATATAATTGCATGTATGATGGTACATTACTTGTAAAGTCATTGGATTAATAGTGTTCATTGATTTCAGTGTAAGCGCAAAAAATTATTGATAATGTAGAACGATTTTTGTGTTATAATAATTAAACCTAATAATATTGGAGAGCAAGAGAGACTTGAGGTATGGTGTTTACTACAAGAGTTCGAGCTAAATATTTAAATGGTTTATGATTTATGATTTTTACTTTCTTTTTAATATATTCGATATGGAAAGATGACAAAGCTAATAAGGGTGACAATAAGAATAGAAGAAGAGAATAGTTTAAGATTGATCACAATAAATGCTATTTGTAATTGATTACATTCTAATTATTCACATTCTATCATTCAATATTATTACATTGTCACTTTGCATTCAAAAATTTTATTTGATCAGTTTCCATTATTAAAGTTATTTTACAATATTTATCATCTCAACAAATTGAGGTAACTAAGAAAATTTAAAATTAAAATGACTTGATAATTCTCAAACATATTTAGCATATTTAAAATGGTTATATTAATATTAGATGTATTTACATATTATTGATAAAATTAATCATATGTTTCTCATATTATCGATAGTTTTTCCTTGGTTGCACACGACTGAAACCAACTTAGATCCATCTTAACTACGGATCTATCAAGCGCCGAGAGGGATCAAATCTCTTGAGGTGCAAACATTTCTTCAAGTTTTGCACTCAAAAAAGAGGTTTGCACCTCTAGATATTTGATCCCTATCGACACTTGATAGATCCATAGTTATGATGGATCTATGAAAATAACTTTCTAAAAATAAGTAAGGGAAAAGCAGCATAGGGAACAATTAGGAGTAGATTTAGGTCATAGGGAACAATTAGGAGTAAATTTAGGAACATGTGATAGTTGGGTGAGATAAAATCATATATTTTAATAAAATAATGGGAATTTGTAGGAGAGACAAATAGTGGATATGACATGTATTTTGGTGAATAATCAAATTTATGGAATTAAACAATTGTAACACATATGTGAGAAACAAGATTCACCTAATCCTACTAAAAGACTAAATTAAACATTATTATGAAGGAGACGAGGAGCTTTCTAGGTTTTGAACTCTGACCTTAATTTCGATAGTGTACATAATAACATTTCAAAGTATTTTGAGGAACTTATGATATTGTGATATTCTAATTACAATCATGACCTTGAGTACACAGTTTGGATAATGTAGTAGATAGGAACTTTTTGATAAGGGGAGATAAAGAGGATGTTGGTAAATTCCTATGGTATTCTTCCTGCTTCTATACTCCATTGTAGCAGAGGGGGCCAAATGTAAGAGAAGAGTACCTTGGAATTTCTTGGGTGAAAAACCAAGTGGGTCACCAACTTTGATGCCAGTGCATTGGAATTCATTAAGTGGTCATTGGAGCTACTTCAGAAGCTAGAATTGAGCATAGATCTACCAGCCTACATTGAATATTTTACACTCCTAAATTGTGATACTTTAAATTGATTGACGGTCCAAGACTTTGAATTTTTCGAAATACCAAATGATCTTACAAAGCTAGTATTTATAATATCCTATTAGGTCATTCGGTGACAGCTTTTACCGGAAAGCTTGAAACAAAAGAGAGTCTCTCCTTGGCTAGGACATCATGTAAGATGTTAGCCATAAGCAAATAAAATTATTGCCAGCCTTGTTTGAGGTCGGGCAAGTGGGGACAACCCTTGTTATCTCGTCCCTTGGAGGCTAGGCCATATGGTTAATCAGTAACAAAATAAATTAGTGAGGCCTTGGCTCTCGGTCGAACTTGTATACAAGAACAATTAATATACAAGAACAATTAATTTCATTCTAGAATATATATATCCAATACATGTATAACATTTTCTATGAATACACATCTCTCAGAAAAAACTACTCAGAGTTGATCTTAGAGCACGTGCCTTGTACCCAAACAATTTGTAACATGTGCAAAACCACAAATAACATAAACGACTCAATTTTAGTTGGTGTTGATTCTAAAGCACTGCCCCCAATCAAGATAATAAATTATTTGACTTCACTCAAAATTCTAATGGAATCATCTTCAATAATCCGTTCTGTTGGATTTTGACATTTTCCATTTCTTAATTTTCGATTTTCTTTGATTGAACTTATATCAACTTTATGCAGTGCTGCACACATAGTGACTATATTGACAACTTATGGAATCAGGTTCGCAGTCTTCAGAAGTAAACAAAGTCTCCACTTTGATGAGTTTGTCGAAAAAATAACCTTTACGTTACTGTAGACCTACTGTCATGCGAAATCGCATTGATCATTATATTAGTCTTGTAATAATTTATTTAAATTCGATTGTATATCAAATAATACTTCATTTTCATCGTTGTCAATAGGTGCAATTCACAGTAAAAAACATCTCTGCGCCAAAATAAAAATTTAACATTTAATTATTCTATAATAACACATTTCTTCTAGATCTTTAAAATCATTGCAGAAAGTAATTCAAATGTTACCTTCTCTAACAAGATCAAGCACGATCACCATGGGATGATATTGTAGTTTCACTCGATTGCATATCTTCAAACATTACCTTGAGACATTTTTCCCTTTGTATTCAGCTACCATTGTCTTTCAATGGTTCACATACATTTTTTTCATAGCGTCATTGGATTTTGTGTTGTCTAATACAAACATCACAAAAACAAGAATATTTCTTTATCCAATGCAAACACATTTACGGACAACTTTGTTTGAATTGAATGCAATTTCGAATTCCTTTTATTGTTTCCAGCGTCATTTCAGTGGATCTATCCTAGATTCTTCCAGTTAAATATAGGAAAAACCTTTATATGGAAAATTAGAAAAAATTTGTAAATATAATATCAAATACAATTAAAAATAATCATTGCATGATAAATGTACAATGTATTTAAAATTAGATTTCAATATAAAATTAAATTGAATGACACGCCGCGCTTATCTTGATGGGTTTTCTCATGGCAAACGATGTAGTCCACCATTGAACAACGAAGCCGTTTCACAGTAGGTGTGTAGGATGGTTTCATTTTGATATCTTTGAAGTACTCGTTTTATGGTATGCTCACGCAGTCATGTTCTCCTTTTCCATGGCAGTCGAAGAAATTCCAACAATGTTTGTCACGGTTTTCTTATGAAGACAACACAACCAAAAAAATAATCAAATTACATTGAATTGACACAAGCATCATTCGACCATATCCAATGTTCATTTAGATATTTATTCCATGATTTTCAGATACTAATTCTTCCAAAACAATATTTATTTACCAAGCATGTATCATATAGATAGTCCATACGATATAAAAGTGATATTCTTTAATGATATGTCACGATTTTCACTAAGTACTTTCTATATGATCAAATTTTAATTGACATGTCTATATAGGATATGGAATGAGCATGAGACTTAATTGAGAATGATAGTATTATCAATTTCTTTGTGGAAAAAATGTGTAGTTTTTCGCAAAATCAATCAACTGACAAATGGTCCACGGTGGAAAAACTTTCGAGATTTTTGAATTGCAAGTCTTGCCATCAAGCTCTATGGGAATGCCACTTGGTGTATTTATGAATTTCTGCCTCAAACTTCTCAAAGTCTATGAGAAAAATTTAAGTCCTTCTATTAAATTAGAGGATTCTTTTAACACTATTTGCACCTTGAATCGATGTACATTATAAATTTCATATCTCTTCCATTTCACTTTCATGTTGGACAATGATTTGATCATTTATATCAATCCCAATCTGTTTCTTGAATTTAGTCATTGAAGTAGCAGCATTTTTACCATAACCACCTTTCTTTTTGTAAAATAGTTCATCGCTTTTCTCTTTTCACATAGAATTTGAGACATGAATTCCCACGGATAGTGGAAGGAATTAGATAACTATAATGTTCTACCAAAATCAAGGAATGTGCCATAATATAACTCAAATTCCACATGATAATGGCAACAACAAGTGTCGCGTACGGTGATAGGTTTTACATACATGGTTTTTATTAGATTCAATATGAGTGAAGCATAGTTGTGATTCTCTTCTTTTGAACTTGTTGAATAACTCTATACGAGTGGTTTCCAGAGATGTTTTTCATGTTCTTCGTATTGATTTCGTGCTATTCTTCTTCACATCACATGTCTTCACGGTTGGTGAAGCTGCAGCAATTGTTGTATTCATATATTATTTGTAACATTTTTCTCAAGTCTATCTTTGTATGGTTGCCCTACAAATAGCTCTCCAACAACGAGTTCATCATTTACATCTGTTGCGTGAAATTTTCGATGTTTGTCAGGATTTTACTTGGGAGGTTCAGTGCTCGTGTTGAAAATACAGATAGAATCGGTAGACTTAGTGAAATGAAGTCGCCTTCTACTTCAGACTGGGCCAGGAGCTGTTTTTGGCCCCTTGAAGTCTGTTTTATACTATGTCTATTTTTAGACATATTGATTTGAATAAGGAGTTATGAGTATGCTATTCTTGGAGTATTGTGGTCATGATGGTAAAAATAGATGGACCTCTATTTTTTAGACATTTAGGTCGAAGTCTCCGTTTTAGACACCGCCTAGCTAAAAATAGAAAAGTCAAATATTATTTACCCTTAATAATATTTGGACTTAAACTTCGCCACTTTCGCCCGAGCTATGAAGTGGCTCATGCATCTGACAGAGGAATTACGCTATTACTAGGGGTTTGGTGAGCTCATGCATGGTTGACTTTAGTTAGGACTTCAGTGGCAGAAGTTTGGTGGAGTTGATGAGACAGTTGGTGGAGTTGTGTTCGGTTTAACTTAGTTGAACTGGTTGAGATTAGTTTAACTAGCTAATAAACTAGTAATGAGTTGAGTGAATTAAATATTATTTAATTCACTAATTATTAACTCATGATTCAACTCAAGAACACATCAGTTCACTACAGTGCATGGACAGTTCAGTGGAGACCAGTGAAAGAGGTAGATGAAAGGGTTGAGATAGCTATCAGTTGTGACATCAGTTGTGCATGAGATTTGCACCACACTTGGAGGAAATTGCCCATGAGGATTGCGCTGTCAAGCCAAGGAGATTCGAACCTTGGATCTCTCATTAGACCAACCTTGATTGCGCAATAGAGGCAGGCAATTAGTGGATGAGTTTTGAACTTGTGACTTGTTCAAAACCAAGCTAGTTTGTGTGTAACTTCAGGAGATAGTACTGAGTACTTGTGAGGAGTATTGTACTATGTACTGTTACATGTTCTCTCCATTATAATATACACAATAGCTGAGGGGTTTTCAGCTATAAGCTTTCCCCATACATACTGTGTAATGTGTGTGATGTTTTGATGATCTTTTGATCGCATACCGCTTGTTTTATTTCCGCATGTGTGATGATCTGAGTAGAAGAGATTATGTGTTGCATATGAATTTGAATTGATATGTGATCAGGATAATCTCGATGGATAAATCTTCATTATTCAGCAAATTTATACATGGTATCAGAGCCATTAGAGCTACCGGAGAAAAGATTGATCATCACAGTGATTACAAACTTATTTCGGTAGACAGAGTCTGCATGCGGGCCAGGTAGCCTCTCGATCCATCCTTTCCTTTGAAAGGTGATACATCCAGTAAATGCCCCTGCAGTCGATCTCTGTGCTAGAAATAATTTGTTCTCACAGATCAAGAGCGGTTGAGCTTTGAGTTTGGAATTCGAATTTTGCAGCAGTTTGTTTTCTTGGTGCCGGAGTTGAAAATGTATTTCAACGGTTTGCGACTCGAATATGCTCTTGAAGGCAGTTCGAATTATGTTGCATGGAAAGATCGCATGGAGGCAGTATTAGAAGATAATGGTCTGAAGGAGTTCGTAGATACGAATGTCCAAAAGCCCACTGATCCTGCTGAAGTCGAAGCTTGGCAAAAGAAGATGGCGAAATGTCGAAGGATTCTGTTGGAGGGCGTCAAGGATCATATTGTATCCAGCCTGCATGGAAAAGCTTCTCCATATTTAATGTGGAAAGCATTGACAGATCTATTCCAGAGTAAGAGCGACCAAAGGAAGCTGGCGCTCAAGGATAAGCTCAGAAACATTAAGATGGAGAAAGGCGACAGTATCGCCAAGTACCTCACAAAGTTCACTCAATGCAGAGATGAGTTGGGAAGTGTGGGGGTGACTGTCGAAGAAGAGGATATGGTGGACCTGGCTCTCCTTGGTCTTCCGAAAAGTTGGCATGCATATCAAGATAGTGTCAATGGTCGGGAGAAGTTGCCGGGATGGGAGCGCCTTTGGGCGGATCTCATGCAAGAGGAGATAAGGAGGACTACCAGGGACGGATCTTCATCAAAGGTATCCGATGAAGAAAATTGCGCTTTGGCTGCCAAAGCAAAGAAGGGGAAGAGCAAGAAGGCTTCTCAGTCTGGTGCGAAAGGCAAGAAGCAAGACATGTCCAAGGTGAAGTGTTTTCACTGTCACCAGCACGGACACTATGCCACAAATTGTCCGCAGAAGAAGAAAAATAAGAAGGTTGTTGGATCTGCAGCGGGAGAGGCATTGGCTTCTCAATTCGAACTGGATTTTTCACTGATCGCATGCTTGGTTTCAAGTGTAGTGGGATCAGTTTGGTTCTTGGACAGTGGTGCGTCATTTCACATGACCAGAGATCGAGATCTGTTTTTAGATCTGGAGGAAAAAGATCTTGGAGTGCACATCGAGATGGGCGATGATGGTAGATACAGTGCGACTGGTATCAGTACCATTTCCTTTGAGAGGGAGTCTGGTAAACCTTTCATATTGAAGGAAGTTTTGCATGTTCCAAGATTGATGAAGAACCTGATCTCTGTGGCGATGTTGGAAGACAAGGGGTATGATGTGGTCTTCAGCGAAGGAAAAGCTTTCCTGCGTAGTAAGACAACTGGAGAGACCCGGAAGATAGGGGTTCGAGTCAAGAACCTTTATCAGTTGCAAGTAGATGGCTGCGCAGCAATGGCATGCAAGGCGGGAGAAGTGGTGAGCCGGAATGATGAGGGTGAACTGTGGCACAGGAGATTGGGCCACCTTCACCATGGAGCTTTGAAGATCCTGCAGCAGATTTCTACTGGGCTTCCTAAGGGCACTCTTGCGCAGTCAGATCAGTGCAAGGGGTGTACCTTGGGAAAGTATGTGAAAGCCACCTTTCACGAGAAGGATAGTCGTGCCACGACGATCCTTGAGAGAGTTCACACAGACGTGTGTGGTCCTTTCTTAGTAGCTTCGACAGCAAAGCACAAGTACTATGTGATCTTTTTTGATGATTTCTCTCGGAAGTGCTGGATCTTCTTCATGCAGAAGAAGAGCGAGACATTTTCAAAGTTCTGTGAATTCAAGGCGCTGGTTGAGAAGGAATCGGGGAAGCATGTGAAGGCTCTTAGGAGCGACAATGGTGGTGAATTCATCTCGGCTGAATTCAAAGACTTTTGCAGCGCAGAAGGGATTCGGAGAGAGCTCATCACACCCCATAACCCACAGCAGAACGGGGTGGCTGAGCGGAAGAACAGAATGATCGTGGGTGCTGCACGGGCGATGTTGCATGATCAGGGCCTACCCCTTCACTTGTGGGTTGAGGCATGCAATACAACAGTGTATGTGCAGAACCGTTGTCCTCACAAGGTTCTTGGCATGAGTACACCGAAGGAGGCTTATTCTGGCAAGAGGCCTGATATTTCCCATTTGCGGATCTTTGGTTCTCCTGTCTACATGCATGTGACGAAGGATGCGAGAAGGAAGCTGGATCCAACTGCTGAGGTTGAAATATTTGTGGGGTACACTGATACACCTCACAACTATCGGGTGTATGTGCCAGACAGTCGCAAGACTGTTGTGCGACGGGATATAAAATTTCAGGAGGAGAAAGCCATGCAGTGTTCGCTTGAGAGGGAGCTACACTTGCATGCAGAAGAGGAGTTGTTAGTTCCTAAGGAGGAGCTTCCGGATGTGGATCAGCCACAAGAGGAGGTTCAGGAGGTGGAAGAAACCACCCAGGCAGCGCCAACCATCAGAGGGCGCATGCGCACTACAGAAGCTGAGCGACTGGCTCGGGATGCAGAGAAGGTTGTAGGACCACCCACAGCACAGCGCAGACAGAGACAGTCACCGGATCGGTACACTGGATACATGGCTCTTATGAGTCAATGTGTTGTGACAGAGCCATCCTCTTTTGAGGAAGCTGTGGAGGAACCCGCATGGGTTGATGCCACGATCGAAGAATATGATTCGATCATCAGGAACAGTGCATGGGAGATTGTCCCAAGACCGGTTGGGAAATCAGTTGTAGGTTCGCGATGGATCTACAAGGTGAAGCAGGCGGCTGACGGGAGTGTGGAGAAGTACAAGGCGAGATTTGTCGCCCGTGGCTTCGCGATCGAGGGGATCGACATGAGAGACTTGCACTGGGGCCGCAAAGGCAATTTCCATACGGATGATCTGGTTTCTCAACAAGAAGATGGGATGGCACATCCAACAAGAGAGGGGTGGCACATTCATCAGATGGATGTGAAGACTGCGTTCCTCAATGGATTTATTGAGGAGGAGGTGTACATAGAGCAGCCTGAAGGTTTTGAGATCTTCAGCAGTGAGTCGCATGTGTGCCGACTCAAGAGAGCACCGTACGGGCTGAAGCAAGCACCTCGTGCTTGGTACACTCGGATAGACAGCTACTTCACCGGGCTTGGATTCTCCAAGAGTGAGGCGGATCCTAACCTGTACCAGATTGTGGTGGAGGGGAAGCTGTTGATCATCGTACTGTATGTAGATGATCTGATTTTGACTGGCGATGAGCAGTTGATACTTTCATGCAAGGAGTATCTTGCACGAGAGTTTGAGATGAAGGACTTGGGCATCCTTCATTATTTCCTGGGATTGGAGATTTGGCAGCGCAGCGGAGGACTGTTTGTTTCTCAGGGCAAGTATGCTCGTGAGATTCTGGAGAGGTTCAACATGCAAGGCTGCAAGCCTGTTGACACTCCTCTTCCTGGTGGTTGGAGGAAGGAGGATGCTACTTCAGCGGAGGTAGTGGATGCCACTGTCTATCGACAGTTGGTGGGGTCGCTTATGTATCCGGTCAATACACGACCCGATATATGCTATGCAGTTAACCAGCTTTCGCAAGCTATGGTTAAGCCTACCAAGCTCTTTTGGAAGGCAGGCAAGCATGTATTGCGCTATATTAGAGGCACATCGGGATATGGTCTATGGTATAGACAGGAGGATGGAGCGAAGCTTTCTGGCTTCACTGATGCAGATTGGGCAGGGAGTCCAACGGACCGGAAGAGCACTTCTGGAGGAGTTTTCAGCATTGGGTCGACAGCAGTTTCCTGGTACAGCAGGAAGCAGAGATCCGTGGCACTCAGTTCAGCAGAGGCCGAGTACATGGCAACAAGCTTGGCTGCATGCGAGGCTATTTGGATGAGGAAGATCCTCGTTGGATTGTTCGGGTTGCACTTGGAGCCTACTATGATTTATTGTGATAACCAGAGTTGCATTAAACTCTCGGCTAATCCAGTATTTCATGATAGATCCAAACACATCGACATCAGGTACCATCATATCAGAGATTGTGTTCAATGGAGAATCATGATGCTTTCATATGTTCCCACGGAGGATCAGGATGCCGACATCCTGACGAAGGCGCTCACCAGGAGCAAGTTCGAATTCCATAGAGGCAGGATAGGGGTTGCAGATAATCCATATCTTGCTGAGAGGGAGTGTTGAAAATGCAGCAAGATGATGGAGCTTAGTGAAATGAAGTCGTCTTCACTAAGTGGGCCCGCAGGCAAATTCTGGCGCAAAGTCTATTTTTAGACTATGTCTATTTTTAGACATATGGAGCATGGTCCAGGGGTTGCAGTATGTTATTCTTGGAGTATTGGTCATGTTGGTAAAAATAGATGGACCTCTATTTTTGGACCTATAGGTCTAAGTCTATTTTTAGACTGCCTATCCTAAAAATAGGGAAGTCAAATATTATTTACCCTTAATAATATTTGGACTCTAAACTTCAGTTTACTCTCTTGGAGCACTTCAGTTCGAGCTATGGAAGTGGCTCATGCATCTGACAGAGGAATTACGCTATTCCTAGGGGTTTGGTGAGCTCATGCATGGTTGAATTCAGTTAGGACTTCAGTGGCAGAAGTTTGGTGGAGTTGATGAGATAGTTGGTGGAGTTGTGTTCGGTTTAACTTAGTTGAACTAGTTGAGATTAGTTTAACTAGCTAATCAACTAGTAATGAGTGGAGTGAATTAACTATTATTTAATTCACTAATTAGTAACTCATTATTCAACTCAAGAACACATCAGTTCACTACAGTGCATGGACAGTTCAGTGGAGACCAGTGGAAGAGGTAGATGAAAGGGTGAGTACAGCTATCAGTTGTGACATCAGTTGTGCATGAGATTTGCACCACACTTGGAGGAAATTTCCAATGATGATTGCGCTGTCAAGCCAAGGAGATTCGAACCTTGGATCTCTCATTAGACCAGCCTTGATTGCGCAATAGAGGCAGGCAATTAGTGGATGTGTTTTGAACCTGTGACTTGTTCAAAACCAAGCTAGTTTGTGTGTAACTATTGGAGACAGTACTGAGTACTTGTGAGGAGTATTGTACTGAGATTGTTACATGTTTCTCTTCCATTATAATATACTATAGCTGGGGGTTTTCAGCTATAAGCTTTCCCCATACATACTGTGTAATGTGTGTGATGTTTTGATGATCTTTTGATCGCATACCGCTTGTTTTATTTCCGCATGTGTGATGATTTGAGTAGAAGAGATTATGTGTTGCATATGAATTTGAATTGATATGTGTGATCGTGGATAATCTCTATGGATAAATCTTCATTATTCAGCAAATTTCTCTACAAATAGTACATAGATCAAATAGTACATAGATGTTATCAAACGATTTTCTTGAGTACTTGGTGAAACCATTGCCATTTGTATTCCTCTACGTACATTTGAAACATCTTTATCTCTAGATCTCTTAATTGACTTTATAGCACTACTCATATTTTTTATCACCTCTTCCTTCATTTTTTTATCTTTGGTTGATTTTCGAATACCCAATAGTGTCGTCACTTCTTTTAATTTCCTTGATGATAGGAGACCTTTCAACATTTGAGCCTGAACTGTCACTCGCTCATTTAAGAAATACTTTTCAAAAATGCGGTTGACACGATATCGTATAACATGGTCAGGTTTTTTATCTCCATATGTGTGAGTGTCAACATTTTCTAACATCTCATTATCGATAGTGATTTCATCCGTACATATTCGAAAAAATAGTACATATTCAATAAATCACTAAATTAATAAATATGTCAATAAATATTAGGAAAATTTTAAATATATCAATAGATCATAATATATACATTTACATACCCGCTTCAATTTCTTCTTGAGGTTGATTTTCTTCTTCAATATTTTCAGGAGTATCTCTTTCTGTTTACATTAAACAAAATATTTTTCAAACTAGTTCATCAAATAAAAATTAAGCTTCACATTTTACATTAGGAAAATTTTAAATATATCAATAGATCATAATATTTACATTTACATACCTGCTTCAATTTCTGCTTGAGGTTGATTTTCTTCTTCAATATTTTGAGGAATATCTTTGTTTGTTTACATTAAACAAAATATTTTTCAAACTAGTTCATCAAATAAAAATTAAGCTTCACATTTTACATTGGGAAAATTTTAAAAATATATCAATAGATCATAATATTTACATTTACATACCTGCTTCAATTTCTACTTGAGGTTGATTTTCTTCAATATTTTGAGGAATATCTCTGTCTGTTTACATTAAACAAAATATTTTTCAAACTAGTTCATCAAATAAAAATTAAGCTTCACATTTTACATTAGAAAATTTTTAAATATATATCAATAGATCATAATATTTACATTTACATACCTGCTTCAATTTCTTCTTGAGGTTGATTTTCCTCTTCAATATTTGAGAGGGCTTCTAACTTTCTTTTGCGAGATTGTCTAGTCTCTTCTCTACGTGCCTCAGGGTCTCTTTTTCGATCATATTTTCTCGCAAAAGTTCTTCGATTTCCCATGATAATAGGGTATGAAGTTCAAAAAATTTCCTTCAAAAAATTGGACAATAACTCAATTACAAAAAATATCACAAAAGATTTAATTTAAAAAAATTCAGTGTAATTTTTTTGCAAAAAATACATATTCCAATCCAAAACACTTACTTTTAAAAATTCGAGAGAAAAATGTCTTATAAAAATGAAACGAAGCTCAAAATATTTACTTCAACTCAAAACACGTACATACCTCCAAGAAATGTCTTTTGAATGTACGTCCAAGAAATTTTTTACAATTTTTGCCAAAATCACGCCGCTTCTAAGAAATGTCCTCCAAAAAAATTCTTTAAACCCAAAATTGTAAAATCAACCAAGAAATGCTCTTAAATCCAAACTTTGAAGAAAAGTTTTTGAACTCAAAACAAGATCTTTGTAAAATGAGAAGAAGTGTGCGAAATGTGCGAAAATTGTGAATCATTTCGCGCCAATTTATATTGACGCGAAATGTGTTTTAGTAGGGGGCTCCGCAAAACTCTCCGGCAGACGGAGAGTTATACAATAGTTCGGCCAAACTTTTGATCAAAATTTCGGCCGAACTATTAAGACGTTAGATTTAACGGGTCTTAAGCGGAAAACATAGTTCGGCCGAACTTTACTAAAAGTTCGGCCGAACTAACGCGTCATCAATTACGTAAAAACTAGGCTCTGAATACGGTTCTGCAACTTTGGACTGATTAAACTCCATGAAAGGTTGTTAATTAACTTTCGGAACCAAGACAAGCATTTTCAGAATTGAATCTACTTTCAGGAAATATAACTTTTATGGAATTTCATAAACGTTTAATAATTTTAATTATTTTTCTAATAAAATGGGTGCAAACAATTTCTGAGGATCATTGTGATTCAGTGAAATCAAAATTTTGTATCTCCCAAAATACATTGTAAAAAAAATTGAAAAATTATGGGGCATTACATTGGTCCGTCGTCTCTAATGGGTAGCTTTTAGATTTTTATTTTATAACTTATATGTTAAGAAATTTCTTGCGACGTGAAACATATCCAAAATACGCAGTTTTTCGTATTGGACCAGTTCAAAAAATTCTAGTAATTATGATATGCATCCATTGGCTTTGTAAATATGACGAAAACAAAGTAGACTCTGTCTAGATTGTTGTAACACATTTTGTTTTTTCAAAACACAAATTTTCAATGAATACAACATTGCATCATAACATGACTTCTTATGAATCCTTTGATTGTTAAGAAACACACACTCAAAGAAACGCTAATTTGACATATCAAATCTACATAAAAAAATTTCAAAAAATAAGTAATAGAAAGCTAACAAAATTTCTCACAACTTTTATTTTTATCGCAAAATGAAATTCTACACAGAAAAATTGTTATAGTTTGCAGAAAGTTGAAGAACCGAAAAAAATGAAATTTTTTCTCAAAAAAGGGCAAAAAATGTAACCCAAATTTTCACTATATATAATTCATTTGTATATGCTCTATATTTAAATTCATCCTAAATATAATTCATCTCTTCCACCCCCAATAGTTCTATAAGATCCAGGAGTTTGCCTACCTCACCGTGATTGAATATTTCCTCTTTCTATCTATGATTGATTACTAAAAGCCATTATGACTCTTTGCCCAATGGGCTCTTCCTTTATTCTTCAACAAAAATTTTAAAATCAATTCCTTAATCTTCATACCTAGCCTAAAACCCTAGACTGTGATTTATCGAAATCTATAGAGAGAGAGACCTCTCTGATATTGGAAAGGCTAGTTTCTAATCCTACAAGTAGTTTGTGGTTACCTTTTGTAATTTTCCTCCTTGGCCTAGGAAACATACAGAGTGCTAACAGGGGCCATGGAAAATTTTAGGGGTTGATATTCGTAGGTAGGATAATTTTCCAAAAAAAATATTCATTGATTTCCATTTTTTATAAAAAAAATCGCCCAAATTTTACAATATAATTAGTTTAGCTTAAAAACTGCCAACATTATATAGAGAGTATATATAAAATCATTATAAATTTCAATAATTTTACAAATACATCAATAAGCATTTTATTGTTTTCATATTAGGGACTAGTGAGATTCGCTAATGTTTTTAAACTTCAAGATAATTTTCCATCCTTAAAATTTTCCTTGGTTGGGGATCCTAGCCCTATGAACTCCTCCACTACATCCCCCTATAGTTATCTTCTTGACACTACCTTTCCCTATGATGAGGCTATTATGGAGACCATTTCTCTAGTTGAGCAACCTTGGGATGAGTCCCACCAATGTGGCTCAATCTCTTTTCCATCTGCACTGAACACGAATCCTCTAAAAAACATGTCACTTCATTAGCTTGAGATTGTCCCTTCCTATTAATATTACTATTAATATTAGGGTTTTAATGATATTAACATTAACATAAACCCATCTCGACATAGTGGTCTTTGGTATTCTCTTTACCAATGATGAGTTATGGTGTATAGTCGAGCCATGGATCATTGTTCTTTACAAGAATAAAAAACTAAGGTTATAAAAACAAAAGATTAAGGTTAAAAGCTAAGATTTAAATGTTAATTGAAACTTACTCACTTAGTTGAATACTTAACTTATACATACTTATATTAAAACCCTAATATTAATACCTCTTACTAAAATCCAACACTAAACCCTAATATTAAAACATGATGATTTTAAATCTAATATTAAAAAACCTAATTATTACTTATATAAGTATAATAATATATAATAATTAAAATTAATATTAATATTAAATGTCTACCATACATGTAATAATTTTTAAATGTGACTACTATAAATTTATTGGCACATATCAACCACATTTACTAATGTTGTTGTGTATATGTTTGATGTATGCATATCGCATATATCAGCCACATTTATTAATATGGTTGTGCTAGTATATATTAACACAAAACATTATATGTGATAGAAAAATGAGAAAATGAAATTATAAATATTAATATTTTACACATTTAATTGTTGTTATCTTATTGTTTTAATGAATAATTAAATTATAATCTGCAAAAATTAATTTAAGAAAGAAATTATATTGGATATTTAAATCAAAATGTATTTAAAATTATTTTATACATTAAAAAATATAATTAATATTTAATTTAAAATATATTTTTTATTTGTATTTATTATTAAATCAATTTTATTTATCATCAAATTATGTATTATTTTTTCAATATTTATAAATAATTGAAATCCATATATTTTTAATTCGATAATATTGTTTATTTATGTTAAAATAAATGTAAAATAATATAAATAATATAAATGGTTTCTAAATTTCAATTAAACATATATTTTTGAATTTCACACTATCATTCTTAATGATAAATATGTTGTCAACCTCTAAAATATCAACCTCTAAAATACTCTAAAATTATGAATGATCTATGTGTAAAAATATTCTCTACCTTATCTTTACACACAATATATAATAGATTTAAGAGATTAATCCTTCAATTTGCGTTGTAAATGCCCATTTAGCAAAGTTTAATGCTTCAACAATTATATTTATCTACAATAGAAAGTTACATGTTTTCCGAACATTAGTTGTAGTTCCTTTCAAGATAAATATTAAATAGTAACAACATGGTTGACTATGGTTGATTTTTATATCGAGACAAGACTTGGTCCAATGTGTTGAGAATGCAGCAAGATGATGGAGCTTAGTGAAATGAAGTCGCCTTCACTAAGTGGGCCCGCAGGCAAATTCTGGCGCAAAATCTATTTTTAGACTATGTCTATTTTTAGACATATGGAGCATGGTCCGGGATTCCAGTATGAGATTCTTGGAGCATTGTTCATGTTGGTAAAAATAGATGGGACTCTATTTTTGTGACCTATAAGTCAAGTCTATTTTTAGACCGCCTCCTTAAAATAGGGAAGTCAAATATTATTTACCCTTAATAATATTTGGACTATAAACTTCATTACTTCCTCGAGCACTTCGCCGAGCCTTGGAAGTGGCCATGCATCCGGCGCAGGAATTACGCTATTCCTAGGGTTTGATGGCATCATGCATGGTTGACTTCAGTTAGGACTTCAGTGGCAGAAGTTTGGTGGAGTTAATGAGACAGCTAGTGGAGTTGTGTTCCGTTTATTTTAGTTGAACTAGTTGAGATTAGTTTAACTAGCTAATCAATTAGTTATGAGTGGAGTGAATTAAATATTATTTAATTCATTAATTAGTAACTCATTATTCAACCCAAGAACACATCAGTTCACTACAGTGTATGATCAGTTCAGTGGAGACCAGTGAAAGAGGTAGATGAAAGGGTGGAGTTAGCTATCAGTGGCGACATCAGTTGTGCATGAGATTTGCACTACACTTGGAGGAAATTACCAATGACAATTGCACTATCAAGCCAAGGATATTCGAACCTTGGATCTGTATTTAGACAGGCCATGATTCCGCAATAGAGGCAAGACAATTAGTGGTGAGTTTTGAACCAGTAACCTGTTCAAAACTGAGCTAGTTTGTGTGTAACTTTATGAGACAGTACTGAGTACTTGTGAGGAGTATTGTACTGAGTTTGTTACATGATTTCTCCATTATAATATACACAATAGCTGTGGGGTTTTCAGCTATAAGCTTTCCCCATACATACTGTGTTAATGTGTATGATGAATTGATGTGCTATCGCTTGTTTTATTTCCGCATGTGTGATGATCCGAGTGGAAGAGATTATGTGTTGCATATAAATTCGAATTGTATGTGATCAGGATAGTCTCGGTGGATAATTAATCATTATTCAGCAAATTTCTACATGGTATCGGAGATATTGAAGCAGAGATTGATCATCACAGTGATTACAAACTTATTTCGGTAGACAGAGTCTGCATGCGGGCCAGGTAGCCTCTGGATCCATCCTTTCTTTTGAAAGGTGATATATCCAGTAAATGCCCCTTGCAGTCAATCTCTGTGCTAGAAATAATTTGTTCTCACAGATCTAGAGCGGTTGAGCTTTGAAGTGGAATTCGAATTTTGCAGCAGTTTTGTTTTCTTGGTGCCGGTGTTGAAAATTTCTTTCAACGGTTTGCGACTCGAATATGCTCTTGAAGGTAGTTCGAATTATGTTGCATGGAAAGATCGCATGGAGGCAGTATTAGAAGATAATGGACTGAAGGAGTTCGTAGATACGGATGTCCAAAAGCCCACTGATCCTGCTGAAGTCGAAGCTTGGCAAAAGAAGATGGAGAAATGTCGAAGGATCCTGTTGGAGGGCGTCAAGGATCATATTGTATCCAGCCTGCATGGAAAGGCTTCTCCATATTTAATGTGGAAAGCTTTGACGGATCTATTCCAGAGTAAGAGTGACCAAAGGAAGCTGGCGCTCAAAGATAAGCTCAAGAACATCAAGATGGAGAAGGGCGACAGTATCGCCAAATACCTCACGAAGTTCACTCAATGCAGAGATGAACTGGGAAGTGTGGGGGTTACTGTCGATGAAG